>OZ012736.1:258373414-258447436 GCA_963859935.3 Lathyrus sativus | reverse complement strand
GTTGAATGTTCAGGCTCCGGTCAGTTTCGTTTGGTATCCAGACTCCGGTTATTACGTTGAGCATTCAGGCTCCGGTCAGTTTCGTTGGGTATCCAGGCTCCGGTTATTACGTTGAACGTTCAGGGTCCGGTCAGTTTCGTTGGGTGTCCACACTCTGGTTATTACGTTGAGCGTTCAGGCTCTAGTCAGTTTCGTTGGGTATCCGGACTCCGGTTATTACGTTGAGCATTCAGGCTCTGGTCAGTTTCGTTGGGTATCCAGACTCCGGTTATTACGTTGAGCGTTCAGGCTCCGGTCAGTTTCGTTGGGTATCCGGACTCCGGTTATTACGTTGAGCGTTCAGGCTCCGGTCAGTTTCGTTGGGTATCCAGACTCCGGTTATTACGTTAAGCGTTCAGGCTCCGGTCAGTTTCGTTGTGTATCCAGACTCCGGTTATTACGTTGAGCGTTCAGGCTCCGGTCAGTTTCGTTGGGTATCCAGACTCCGGTTTTTACGTTGAGCGTTCAGGCTCCGGTCAGTTTTGTTTGGTATCCAGACTCCGGTTATTATGTTGAGCGCTCAGGCTCCGGTCAGTTTCGTTGGGTATCCAGACTCCGGTTATTACGTTGAGCGTTCAGGCTCCGGTCAGTTTCGTTGGGTATCCAGACTCCGGTTATTACGTTGAACGTTCAGGCTCCGGTCAGTTTCGTTGGGTATCTAGATTCCGGTTATTATATTGAGCGTTCAGGCTCCGGTCAGTTTCATTGGGTATCCAGACTCCGGTTATTACATTGAGCGTTCAGGCTCCGGTCAGTTTCGTTTGGTATCCAGACTCCGGTTATTACGTTGAGCGTCCAGGCTCTGGTCAGTTTCGTTGGGTATCCAGACTCCGGTTATTACGTTGGGCGTTAAGGCTCCGGTCAGTTTCGTTGGGTATCCAGACTCCAGTTTTTACGTTGAGCGTTCAGGCTCCAGTCAGTTTTGTTGGGTATCCAGACTCCGGTTATTATGTTGAGGGTTTAGGCTCCGGTCAGTTTCGTTGGGTATCCAGACTCTGGTTATTATGTTGAGCATTCAGGCTCTGGTCAGTTTCGTTGGGTATCCAGACTCCGGTTATTATGTTGAGCGTTCAGGCTCCGGTCAGTTTCGTTGGGTATCCAGACTCCGGTTATTACGTTAAGCGTTCAGGCTCCGGTCAGTTTCGTTGTGTATCCAGACTCCGGTTATTACGTTAAGCGTTCAGGCTCCAGTCAGTTTCGTTGTGTATCCAGACTCCGGTTATTACGTTGAGCGTTCAGGCTCCGGTCAGTTTCGTTGGGTATCCAGACTCCGGTTTTTACGTTGAGTGTTCAGGCTCTGGTTAGTTTTGTTGGGTATCCAGACTCCGGTTATTACGTTGAGCGCTCAGGCTCCGGTCAGTTTCGTTGGGTATCCATACTCCGGTTATTACGTTGAGCGTTCTGGCTCCGGTCAGTTTCGTTGGGTATCCAGACTCAGGTTATTACATTGAGCGTTCAGGCTCCAGTCAGTTTCGTTTGGTATCCAAACATTAGTTATTACGTTGAGCGTTCAGGCTCCGGTCAGTTTCGTTGGGTATCCAGACTCTGGTTTTTATGTTGAGCGTTCCGGCTCTGGTCAGTTTTGTTGGGTATCCAGACTCCGGTTATTACGTTGAGCGTTCAGGCTCCGGTCAGTTTTTTTGTGTATCCAGACTCCGGTTATTACGTTAAGCGTTCAGGCTCCGGTCAGTTTCGTTGGGTATCCAGACTCTGGTTATTACGTTGAACGTTCAGGCTCCGGTCAGTTTTGTTGGGTGTCCAGACTCCGGTTATTACGTTGAGCGTTCAGGCTCCGGTCATTTTCGTTGAGCATCTAGACTCCAATTATTATGTTGTGCGTTCAGGCTCCGGTCAGTTTCGTTGAGTATCCAGACTCCGGTTATTACGTTGAGCGTTCAGGCTCCGTTCAGTTTCGTTGGGTATCTAGACTCCGGTTATTACATTAAGCGTTCACGCTCCGGTCAGTTTCGTTGTGTATCCAGACTCCGGTTATTACGTTAAGTGTTCAGGCTCTGGTCAGTTTCGTTGAGTATCTAGATTCCGGTTATTAAGTTGAGCGTTCAGGCTCCGGTCAATTTCGTTGGGTATCCAGACTCCGGTTATTACGTTGAATGTTCAGGCTCCGGTCAGTTTCGTTTGGTATCCAGACTCCGGTTATTACGTTGAGCATTCAGGCTCCGGTCAGTTTCGTTGGGTATCCAGGCTCCGGTTATTACGTTGAACGTTCAGGGTCCGGTCAGTTTCGTTGGGTGTCCACACTCTGGTTATTACGTTGAGCGTTCAGGCTCTGGTCAGTTTCGTTGGGTATCCGGACTCAGGTTATTACATTGAGCGTTCAGGCTCCAGTCAGTTTCGTTTGGTATCTAAACTTCAGTTATTACGTTGAGCGTTCAGGCTCCGGTCAGTTTCGTTGGGTATCCAGACTCTGGTTTTTACGTTGAGCCTTCCGGCTCTGGTCAGTTTTGTTGGGTATCCAGACTCCGGTTATTACGTTGAGCGTTCAGGCTCTGGTCAGTTTCGTTGGGTATCCGGACTCAGGTTATTACATTGAGCGTTCAGGCTCCAGTCAGTTTCGTTTGGTATCCAAACTTCAGTTATTACGTTGAGCGTTCAGGCTCCGGTCAGTTTCGTTGGGTATCCAGACTCTGGTTTTTACGTTGAGCCTTCCGGCTCTGGTCAGTTTTGTTGGGTATCCAGACTCCGGTTATTACGTTGAGCGTTCAGTCTCCGGTCAGTTTTGTTGTGTATCCAGACTCCGGTTATTACGTTAAGCATTCAGGCTCTGGTCAGTTTCGTTGGGTATCCAGACTCCGGTTATTATGTTGAGCGTTCAGGCTCCGGTCAGTTCCGTTGGGTATCCAGACTCCGGTTTTTACTTTGAGCGTTCAGGCTCCGGTCAGTTTCGTTGGGTATCCAGACTCCGGTTATTACGTTGAGCATTCAGGCTCTGGTCAGTTTCGTTGGGTATCCAGACTCCGGTTATTACGTTAAGCGTTCAGGCTCCTGTCAGTTTCGTTGGGTATCCAGACTCCGGTTATTATATTGAGCGTTCAGGCTCCGGTCAGTTTCGTTTGGTATCCAGACTTCAGTTATTACGTTGAGCGTCCAGGCTCCGGTCAGTTTCGTTGGGTATCCAGACTCCGGTTATTACGTTGAGCGTTAAGGCTCCGGTCAGTTTCGTTGGGTATCCAGACTCCAGTTTTTACGTTGAGCGTTCAGGCTCCGGTCAGTTTTGTTGGGTATCCAGACTCCGGTTATCATGTTGAGGGTTTAGGCTCCGGTCAGTTTCGTTGGGTATCCAGACTCCGGTTATTACGTTGAGCATTCAGGCTCTGGTCAGTTTTTTTGGATATCCAGACTCCGGTTATTATGTTGAGCGTTCAAACTCTGGTTAGTTTCGTTGGGTATCCAGACTCCGGTTATTACGTTGAGCGTTCAGGCTCCGGCAGTTTCGTTTGGTATCCAGACTTCAGTTATTACGTTGAGCGTTCAGGTTCTGGTTAGTTTCATTGAGTATCCAGATTCCGGTTATTACGTTGAACGTTCAGGCTCCTGTCAATTTCGTTGGGTATCTAGACTCCGATTATTACGTTGAACGTTCAGGCCCCGGTCAGTTTCGTTGGGTATCCAGACTCCGGTTTTTACATTGAGCGATCAGGCTCCGGTCAGTTTCGTTGGGTATCCAGACTCCGGTTATTACGTTGAGCGTTCAGGCTCTGGTCAGTTTCGTTGGGTATCCAGACTCCGGTTATTATGTTGAGCATTCAAACTCCGGTCAGTTTCGTTGGGTATCCGGACTCCGGTTATTACGTTGAGCGTTCAGGCTCCTGTCATTTTTGTTGGGTGTCCAGACTCCGGTTATTATGTTGAGGGTTTAGGCTCCGGTCAGTTTCGTTGGGTATCCAGACTCCGGTTATTACGTTGAGCGTTCAGGCTCTGGTCAGTTTCGTTGGGTATCCGGACTCCGGTTATTACGTTGAGCGTTCAGGCTCCGGTCAGTTTCGTTGGGTATCCAGACTCCGGTTATTACGTTAAGCGTTCAGGCTCCGGTCAGTTTCGTTGTGTATCCAGACTCCGGTTATTACGTTGAGCGTTCAGGCTCCGGTCAGTTTCGTTGGGTATCCGGACTCCGGTTTTTACGTTGAGCGTTCAGGCTCCGATCAGTTTTGTTGGGTATGCATACTCCGTTTATTACGTCGAGCGCTCAGGCTCCGGTCAGTTTCGTTGAGTATCCAGACTCCGGTTATTACGTTGGGCGTTCAGGCTCCGGTCAGTTTCGTTTGGTATCCAGACTCAGGTTATTACATTGAGCGTTCAGGCTCCAGTCAGTTTCGTTTGGTATCCAAACTTTAGTTATTACGTTGAGCGTTCAGGCTCCGGTCAGTTTCGTTGGGTATCCAGACTCCGGTTTTTACTTTGAGCGTTCAGGCTCCGGTCAGTTTCGTTGGGTATCCAGACTCCGGTTATTACGTGGAGCATTCAGGCTCTGGTCAGTTTCGTTGGGTATCCGGACTCCGGTTATTACGTTGAGCGTTCAGGCTCCAGTCATTTTTGTTGGGTATCCAGACTCCGGTTATTATGTTGAGGGTTTAGGCTCCGGTCAGTTTCGTTGGGTATCCAGACTCCGGTTATTACGTTGAGCGTTCAGGCTCTGGTCAGTTTCGTTGGGTATCCAGACTCCGGTTATTATGTTGAGCGTTCAAACTCCGGTCAGTTTCGTTGGGTATCCGGACTCCGGTTATTACGTTGAGCGTTCAGGCTCCGGTCAGTTTCGTTGGGTATCCAGACTCCGGTTATTACGTTAAGCGTTCAGGCTCCGGTCAGTTTCGTTGTGTATCCAGACTCCGGTTATTACGTTGAGCGTTCAGGCTCCGGTCAGTTTCGTTGGGTATCCAGACTCCGGTTTTTACGTTGAGCGTTCAGGCTCCGATTAGTTTTGTTGGGTATGCATACTCCGGTTATTACGTTGAGCGCTCAGGCTCCGGTCAGTTTCGTTGAGTATCCAGACTCCGGTTATTACGTTGAGCGTTCAGGCTCCGGTCAGTTTCGTTTGGTATCCAGACTCAGGTTATTACATTGAGCGTTCAGGCTCCAGTCAGTTTCGTTTGGTATCCAAACTTTAGTTATTACGTTGAGCGTTCAGGCTCCGGTCAGTTTCGTTGGGTATCCAGACTCTGGTTTTTATGTTGAGCATTCTGGCTCTGGTCAGTTTTGTTGGGTATCCAGACTCCGGTTATTACGTTGAGCGTTCAGGCTCCGGTCAATTTTTTTGTGTATCCAGACTCCGGTTATTACGTTAAGCGTTCAGGCTCCGGTCAGTTTTGTTGGGTATCCAGACTCTGGTTATTACGTTGAACGTTCAGGCTCCGGTCAGTTTTGTTGGGTGTCCAGACACCGGTTATTACGTTGAGCGTTCAGGCTCCGGTCATTTTCGTTGAGCATCTAGACTACAATTATTATGTTGTGCGTTCAGGCTCCGGTCAGTTTCGTTGAGTATCCAGACTCCGGTTATTACGTTGAGCGTTCAGGCTCCGTTCAGTTTCGTTGGGTATCCAGACTCCGGTTATTACGTTAAGCGTTCAGGCTCCGGTCAGTTTCGTTGTGTATCCAGACTCCGGTTATTACGTTGAGCGTTCAGGCTCCGGTCAGTTTCGTTGGGTATCCAGACTCCGGTTATTACGTTGAGCGTTCAGGCTCCGGTCAGTTTCGTTGTGTATCCAGACTCCGGTTATTACATTGAGCGTTCAGGCTCCGGTCAGTTTCGTTTGGTATCCAGACTCCGGTTATTACGTTGAGCGTCCAGGCTCTGGTCAGTTTCGTTGGGTATCCAGACTCCGGTTATTACGTTGGGCGTTAAGGCTCCGGTCAGTTTCGTTGGGTATCCAGACTCCAGTTTTTACGTTGAGCGTTCAGGCTCCAGTCAGTTTTGTTGGGTATCCAGACTCCGGTTATTATGTTGAGGGTTTAGGCTCCGGTCAGTTTCGTTGGGTATCCAGACTCTGGTTATTACGTTGAGCATTCAGGCTCTGGTCAGTTTCGTTGGGTATCCAGACTCCGGTTATTATGTTGAGCGTTCAGGCTCCGGTCAGTTTCGTTGGGTATCCAGACTCCGGTTATTACGTTAAGCGTTCAGGCTCCGGTCAGTTTCGTTGTGTATCCAGACTCCGGTTATTACGTTAAGCGTTCAGGCTCCAGTCAGTTTCGTTGTGTATCCAGACTCCGGTTATTACGTTGAGCGTTCAGGCTCCGGTCAGTTTCGTTGGGTATCCAGACTCCGGTTTTTACGTTGAGCGTTCAGGCTCTGGTTAGTTTTGTTGGGTATCCAGACTCCGGTTATTACGTTGAGCGCTCAGGCTCCGGTCAGTTTCGTTGGGTATCCATACTCCGGTTATTACGTTGAGCGTTCTGGCTCCGGTCAGTTTCGTTGGGTATCCAGACTCAGGTTATTACATTGAGCGTTCAGGCTCCAGTCAGTTTCGTTTGGTATCCAAACATTAGTTATTACGTTGAGCGTTCAGGCTCCGGTCAGTTTCGTTGGGTATCCAGACTCTGGTTTTTATGTTGAGCGTTCCGGCTCTGGTCAGTTTTGTTGGGTATCCAGACTCCGGTTATTACGTTGAGCGTTCAGGCTCCGGTCAGTTTTTTTGTGTATCCAGACTCCGGTTATTACGTTAAGCGTTCAGGCTCCGGTCAGTTTCGTTGGGTATCCAGACTCTGGTTATTACGTTGAACGTTCAGGCTCCGGTCAGTTTTGTTGGGTGTCCAGACTCCGGTTATTACGTTGAGCGTTCAGGCTCCGGTCATTTTCGTTGAGCATCTAGACTCCAATTATTATGTTGTGCGTTCAGGCTCCGGTCAGTTTCGTTGAGTATCCAGACTCCGGTTATTACGTTGAGCGTTCAGGCTCCGTTCAGTTTCGTTGGGTATCTAGACTCCGGTTATTACATTAAGCGTTCACGCTCCGGTCAGTTTCGTTGTGTATCCAGACTCCGGTTATTACGTTAAGTGTTCAGGCTCTGGTCAGTTTTGTTGAGTATCTAGATTCCGGTTATTAAGTTGAGCGTTCAGGCTCCGGTCAATTTCGTTGGGTATCCAGACTCCGGTTATTACGTTGAATGTTCAGGCTCCGGTCAGTTTCGTTTGGTATCCAGACTCCGGTTATTACGTTGAGCATTCAGGCTCCGGTCAGTTTCGTTGGGTATCCAGGCTCCGGTTATTACGTTGAACGTTCAGGGTCCGGTCAGTTTCGTTGGGTGTCCACACTCTGGTTATTACGTTGAGCGTTCAGGCTCTGGTCAGTTTCGTTGGGTATCCGGACTCAGGTTATTACATTGAGCGTTCAGGCTCCAGTCAGTTTCGTTTGGTATCTAAACTTCAGTTATTACGTTGAGCGTTCAGGCTCCGGTCAGTTTCGTTGGGTATCCAGACTCTGGTTTTTACGTTGAGCCTTCCGGCTCTGGTCAGTTTTGTTGGGTATCCAGACTCCGGTTATTACGTTGAGCGTTCAGGCTCTGGTCAGTTTCGTTGGGTATCCGGACTCAGGTTATTACATTGAGCGTTCAGGCTCCAGTCAGTTTCGTTTGGTATCCAAACTTCAGTTATTACGTTGAGCGTTCAGGCTCCGGTCAGTTTCGTTGGGTATCCAGACTCTGGTTTTTACGTTGAGCCTTCCGGCTCTGGTCAGTTTTGTTGGGTATCCAGACTCCGGTTATTACGTTGAGCGTTCAGTCTCCGGTCAGTTTTGTTGTGTATCCAGACTCCGGTTATTACGTTAAGCATTCAGGCTCTGGTCAGTTTCGTTGGGTATCCAGACTCCGGTTATTATGTTGAGCGTTCAGGCTCCGGTCAGTTCCGTTGGGTATCCAGACTCCGGTTTTTACTTTGAGCGTTCAGGCTCCGGTCAGTTTCGTTGGGTATCCAGACTCCGGTTATTACGTTGAGCATTCAGGCTCTGGTCAGTTTCGTTGGGTATCCAGACTCCGGTTATTACGTTAAGCGTTCAGGCTCCTGTCAGTTTCGTTGGGTATCCAGACTCCGGTTATTATATTGAGCGTTCAGGCTCCGGTCAGTTTCGTTTGGTATCCAGACTTCAGTTATTACGTTGAGCGTCCAGGCTCCGGTCAGTTTCGTTGGGTATCCAGACTCCGGTTATTACGTTGAGCGTTAAGGCTCCGGTCAGTTTCGTTGGGTATCCAGACTCCAGTTTTTACGTTGAGCGTTCAGGCTCCGGTCAGTTTTGTTGGGTATCCAGACTCCGGTTATCATGTTGAGGGTTTAGGCTCCAGTCAGTTTCGTTGGGTATCCAGACTCCGGTTATTACGTTGAGCATTCAGGCTCTGGTCAGTTTTTTTGGATATCCAGACTCCGGTTATTATGTTGAGCGTTCAAACTCTGGTTAGTTTCGTTGGGTATCCAGACTCCGGTTATTACGTTGAGCGTTCAGGCTCCGGCAGTTTCGTTTGGTATCCAGACTTCAGTTATTACGTTGAGCGTTCAGGTTCTGGTTAGTTTCATTGAGTATCCAGATTCCGGTTATTACGTTGAACGTTCAGGCTCCTGTCAATTTCGTTGGGTATCTAGACTCCGATTATTACGTTGAACGTTCAGGCTCCGGTCAGTTTCGTTGGGTATCCAGACTCCGGTTTTTACATTGAGCGATCAGGCTCCGGTCAGTTTCGTTGGGTATCCAGACTCCGGTTATTACGTTGAGCGTTCAGGCTCTGGTCAGTTTCGTTGGGTATCCAGACTCCGGTTATTATGTTGAGCATTCAAACTCCGGTCAGTTTCGTTGGGTATCCGGACTCCGGTTATTACGTTGAGCGTTCAGGCTCCTGTCATTTTTGTTGGGTATCCAGACTCCGGTTATTATGTTGAGGGTTTAGGCTCCGGTCAGTTTCGTTGGGTATCCAGACTCCGGTTATTACGTTGAGCGTTCAGGCTCTGGTCAGTTTCGTTGGGTATCCGGACTCCGGTTATTACGTTGAGCGTTCAGGCTCCGGTCAGTTTCGTTGGGTATCCAGACTCCGGTTATTACGTTAAGCGTTCAGGCTCCGGTCAGTTTCGTTGTGTATCCAGACTCCGGTTATTACGTTGAGCGTTCAGGCTCCGGTCAGTTTCGTTGGGTATCCGGACTCCGGTTTTTACGTTGAGCGTTCAGGCTCCGATCAGTTTTGTTGGGTATGCATACTCCGTTTATTACGTCGAGCGCTCAGGCTCCGGTCAGTTTCGTTGAGTATCCAGACTCCGGTTATTACGTTGGGCGTTCAGGCTCCGGTCAGTTTCGTTTGGTATCCAGACTCAGGTTATTACATTGAGCGTTCAGGCTCCAGTCAGTTTCGTTTGGTATCCAAACTTTAGTTATTACGTTGAGCGTTCAGGCTCCGGTCAGTTTCGTTGGGTATCCAGACTCCGGTTTTTACTTTGAGCGTTCAGGCTCCGGTCAGTTTCGTTGGGTATCCAGACTCCGGTTATTACGTGGAGCATTCAGGCTCTGGTCAGTTTCGTTGGGTATCCGGACTCCGGTTATTACGTTGAGCGTTCAGGCTCCAGTCATTTTTGTTGGGTATCCAGACTCCGGTTATTATGTTGAGGGTTTAGGCTCCGGTCAGTTTCGTTGGGTATCCAGACTCCGGTTATTACGTTGAGCGTTCAGGCTCTGGTCAGTTTCGTTGGGTATCCAGACTCCGGTTATTATGTTGAGCGTTCAAACTCCGGTCAGTTTCGTTGGGTATCCGGACTCCGGTTATTACGTTGAGCGTTCAGGCTCCGGTCAGTTTCGTTGGGTATCCAGACACCGGTTATTACGTTAAGCGTTCAGGCTCCGGTCAGTTTCGTTGTGTATCCAGACTCCGGTTATTACGTTGAGCGTTCAGGCTCCGGTCAGTTTCGTTGGGTATCCAGACTCCGGTTTTTACGTTGAGCGTTCAGGCTCCGATTAGTTTTGTTGGGTATGCATACTCCGGTTATTACGTTGAGCGCTCAGGCTCCGGTCAGTTTCGTTGAGTATCCAGACTCCGGTTATTACGTTGAGCGTTCAGGCTCCGGTCAGTTTCGTTTGGTATCCAGACTCAGGTTATTACATTGAGCGTTCAGGCTCCAGTCAGTTTCGTTTGGTATCCAAACTTTAGTTATTACGTTGAGCGTTCAGGCTCCGGTCAGTTTCGTTGGGTATCCAGACTCTGGTTTTTATGTTGAGCATTCTGGCTCTGGTCAG
Organism: Lathyrus sativus; assembly: GCA_963859935.3. NCBI lineage: Eukaryota > Viridiplantae > Streptophyta > Magnoliopsida > Fabales > Fabaceae > Lathyrus > Lathyrus sativus. The sequence continues at coordinate 258,437,184 of OZ012736.1, read as the reverse complement.
TTTTGTTGGGTATCCAGACTCCGGTTATTACGTTGAGCGTTCAGGCTCCGGTCAATTTTTTTGTGTATCCAGACTCCGGTTATTACGTTAAGCGTTCAGGCTCCGGTCAGTTTTGTTGGGTATCCAGACTCTGGTTATTACGTTGAACGTTCAGGCTCCGGTCAGTTTTGTTGGGTGTCCAGACACCGGTTATTACGTTGAGCGTTCAGGCTCCGGTCATTTTCGTTGAGCATCTAGACTACAATTATTATGTTGTGCGTTCAGGCTCCGGTCAGTTTCGTTGAGTATCCAGACTCCGGTTATTACGTTGAGCGTTCAGGCTCCGTTTAGTTTCGTTGGGTATCCAGACTCCGGTTATTACGTTAAGCGTTCAGGCTCCGGTCAGTTTCGTTGTGTATCCAGACTCCGGTTATTACGTTGAGCGTTCAGGCTCCGGTCAGTTTCGTTGGGTATCCAGACTCCGGTTATTACGTTGAGCGTTCAGGCTCCGGTCAGTTTCGTTGTGTATCCAGACTCCGGTTTTTACGTTGAGCGTTCAGGCTCCGGTCAGTTTTGTTGGGTATCCAGACTCCGGTTATTACGTTGAGCGCTCAGGCTCCAGTCAGTTTCGTTGGGTATCCAGACTCCGGTTATTAAGTTGAGCGTTCAGGCTCCGGTCAGTTTCGAAGGGTATCCAGACTCTGGTTTTTACGTTGAACGTTCAGGCTCCGGTCAGTTTTGAAGGGTATCCAGACTCCGGTTATTACGTTGAGCGTTCAGGCTCCGGTCAGTTTCGTTTGGTATCCAGACTCAGGTTATTACATTGAGCGTTCAGGCTCCAGTCAGTTTCGTTTGGTATCCAAACTTTAGTTATTACGTTGAGCGTTCAGGCTCCGGTCAGTTTCGTTGGGTATCCAGACTCCGGTTTTTACTTTGAGCGTTCAGGCTCCGGTCAGTTTCGTTGGGTATCCAGACTCCGGTTATTACGTGGAGCATTCAGGCTCTGGTCAGTTTCGTTGGGTATCCGGACTCCGGTTATTACGTTGAGCGTTCAGGCTCCAGTCATTTTTGTTGGGTATCCAGACTCCGGTTATTATGTTGAGGGTTTAGGCTCCGGTCAGTTTCGTTGGGTATCCAGACTCCGGTTATTACGTTGAGCGTTCAGGCTCTGGTCAGTTTCGTTGGGTATCCAGACTCCGGTTATTATGTTGAGCGTTCAAACTCCGGTCAGTTTCGTTGGGTATCCGGACTCCGGTTATTACGTTGAGCGTTTAGGCTCCGGTCAGTTTCGTTGGGTATCCAGACTCCGGTTATTACGTTAAGCGTTCAGGCTCCGGTCAGTTTCGTTGTGTATCCAGACTCCGGTTATTACGTTGAGCGTTCAGGCTCCGGTCAGTTTCGTTGGGTATCCAGACTCCGGTTTTTACGTTGAGCGTTCAGGCTCCGATTAGTTTTGTTGGGTATGCATACTCCGGTTATTACGTTGAGCGCTCAGGCTCCGGTCAGTTTCGTTGAGTATCCAGACTCCGGTTATTACGTTGAGCGTTCAGGCTCCGGTCAGTTTCGTTTGGTATCCAGACTCAGGTTATTACATTGAGCGTTCAGGCTCCAGTCAGTTTCGTTTGGTATCCAAACTTTAGTTATTACGTTGAGCGTTCAGGCTCCGGTCAGTTTCGTTGGGTATCCAGACTCTGGTTTTTATGTTGAGCATTCTGGCTCTGGTCAGTTTTGTTGGGTATCCAGACTCCGGTTATTACGTTGAGCGTTCAGGCTCCGGTCAATTTTTTTGTGTATCCAGACTCCGGTTATTACGTTAAGCGTTCAGGCTCCGGTCAGTTTTGTTGGGTATCCAGACTCTGGTTATTACGTTGAACGTTCAGGCTCCGGTCAGTTTTGTTGGGTGTCCAGACACCGGTTATTACGTTGAGCGTTCAGGCTCCGGTCATTTTCGTTGAGCATCTAGACTACAATTATTATGTTGTGCGTTCAGGCTCCGGTCAGTTTCGTTGAGTATCCAGACTCCGGTTATTACGTTGAGCGTTCAGGCTCCGTTTAGTTTCGTTGGGTATCCAGACTCCGGTTATTACGTTAAGCGTTCAGGCTCCGGTCAGTTTCGTTGTGTATCCAGACTCCGGTTATTACGTTGAGCGTTCAGGCTCCGGTCAGTTTCGTTGGGTATCCAGACTCCGGTTATTACGTTGAGCGTTCAGGCTCCGGTCAGTTTCGTTGTGTATCCAGACTCCGGTTTTTACGTTGAGCGTTCAGGCTCCGGTCAGTTTTGTTGGGTATCCAGACTCCGGTTATTACGTTGAGCGCTCAGGCTCCAGTCAGTTTCGTTGGGTATCCAGACTCCGGTTATTAAGTTGAGCGTTCAGGCTCCGGTCAGTTTCGAAGGGTATCCAGACTCTGGTTTTTACGTTGAACGTTCAGGCTCCGGTCAGTTTTGAAGGGTATCCAGACTCCGGTTATTACGTTGAGCGTTCAGGCTCCGGTCAGTTTCGTTTGGTATCCAGACTCAGGTTATTACATTGAGCGTTCAGGCTCCAGTCAGTTTCGTTTGGTATCCAAACTTTAGTTATTACGTTGAGCGTTCAGGCTCCGGTCAGTTTCGTTGGGTATCCAGACTCCGGTTTTTACTTTGAGCGTTCAGGCTCCGGTCAGTTTCGTTGGGTATCCAGACTCCGGTTATTACGTGGAGCATTCAGGCTCTGGTCAGTTTCGTTGGGTATCCGGACTCCGGTTATTACGTTGAGCGTTCAGGCTCCAGTCATTTTTGTTGGGTATCCAGACTCCGGTTATTATGTTGAGGGTTTAGGCTCCGGTCAGTTTCGTTGGGTATCCAGACTCCGGTTATTACGTTGAGCGTTCAGGCTCTGGTCAGTTTCGTTGGGTATCCAGACTCCGGTTATTATGTTGAGCGTTCAAACTCCGGTCAGTTTCGTTGGGTATCCGGACTCCGGTTATTACGTTGAGCGTTTAGGCTCCGGTCAGTTTCGTTGGGTATCCAGACTCCGGTTATTACGTTAAGCGTTCAGGCTCCGGTCAGTTTCGTTGTGTATCCAGACTCCGGTTATTACGTTGAGCGTTCAGGCTCCGGTCAGTTTCGTTGGGTATCCAGACTCCGGTTTTTACGTTGAGCGTTCAGGCTCCGATTAGTTTTGTTGGGTATGCATACTCCGGTTATTACGTTGAGCGCTCAGGCTCCGGTCAGTTTCGTTGAGTATCCAGACTCCGGTTATTACGTTGAGCGTTCAGGCTCCGGTCAGTTTCGTTTGGTATCCAGACTCAGGTTATTACATTGAGCGTTCAGGCTCCAGTCAGTTTCGTTTGGTATCCAAACTTTAGTTATTACGTTGAGCGTTCAGGCTCCGGTCAGTTTCGTTGGGTATCCAGACTCTGGTTTTTATGTTGAGCATTCTGGCTCTGGTCAGTTTTGTTGGGTATCCAGACTCCGGTTATTACGTTGAGCGTTCAGGCTCCGGTCAATTTTTTTGTGTATCCAGACTCCGGTTATTACGTTAAGCGTTCAGGCTCCGGTCAGTTTTGTTGGGTATCCAGACTCTGGTTATTACGTTGAACGTTCAGGCTCCGGTCAGTTTTGTTGGGTGTCCAGACACCGGTTATTACGTTGAGCGTTCAGGCTCCGGTCATTTTCGTTGAGCATCTAGACTACAATTATTATGTTGTGCGTTCAGGCTCCGGTCAGTTTCGTTGAGTATCCAGACTCCGGTTATTACGTTGAGCGTTCAGGCTCCGTTCAGTTTCGTTGGGTATCCAGACTCCGGTTATTACGTTAAGCGTTCAGGCTCCGGTCAGTTTCGTTGTGTATCCAGACTCCGGTTATTACGTTGAGCGTTCAGGCTCCGGTCAGTTTCGTTGGGTATCCAGACTCCGGTTATTACGTTGAGCGTTCAGGCTCCGGTCAGTTTCGTTGTGTATCCAGACTCCGGTTTTTACATTGAGCGTTCAGGCTCCGGTCAGTTTTGTTGGGTATCCAGACTCCGGTTATTACGTTGAGCGCTCAGGCTCCAGTCAGTTTCGTTGGGTATCCAGACTCCGGTTATTAAGTTGAGCGTTCAGGCTCCGGTCAGTTTCGAAGGGTATCCAGACTCTGGTTTTTACGTTGAACGTTCAGGCTCCGGTCAGTTTTGAAGGGTATCCAGACTCCGGTTATTACGTTGAGCGTTCAGGCTCCGGTCAGTTTCGTTTGGTATCCAGACTCCGGTTATTACGTTGAGCGTCCAGGCTCCGGTCAGTTTCGTTGGGTATCCAGACTCCGGTTATTACGTTGAGCGTTAAGGCTCCGGTCGGTTTCGTTGGGTGTCCAGACTCCAGTTTTTACGTTGAGCGTTCAGGCTCCGGTCAGTTTTGTTGGGTATCCAGACTCCAGTTATTATGTTGAGGGTTTAGGCTCCGGTCAGTTTCGTTGGGTACCCAGACTCCGGTTATTACGTTGAGCGTTCAGGCTCTGGTCAGTTTCGTTGGATATCCAGACTCCGGTTATTATGTTGAGCGTTCAAACTCTGGTCAGTTTCGTTGTGTATCCAGACTCCGGTTATTACGTTAAGTGTTCAGGCTCTGGTCATTTTCGTTGAGTATCTAGATTCCGGTTATTAAGTTGAGCGTTCAGGCTCCGGTCAATTTCGTTTGGTATCCAGACTCCGGTTATTACATTGAACGTTCAGGCTCCGGTCTGTTTCGTTGGGTATCTAGATTCCGGTTATTATATTGAGCGTTCAGGCTCCGGTCAGTTTCATTGGGTATCCAGACTCCGGTTATTACATTGAGCGTTCAGGCTCCGGTCAGTTTCGTTTGGTATCCAGACTCCGGTTATTACATTGAGCGTCCAGGCTCTGGTCAGTTTCGTTGGGTATCCAGACTCCGGTTATTACGTTGGGCGTTAAGGCTCCGGTCAGTTTCGTTGGGTATCCAGACTCCAGTTTTTACGTTGAGCGTTCAGGCTCCAGTCAGTTTTGTTAGGTATTCAGACTCCGGTTATTATGTTGAGGGTTTAGGCTCCGGTCAGTTTCGTTGGGTATCCAGACTCCGGTTATTACGTTGAGCATTCAGGCTCTGGTCAGTTTCGTTGGGTATCCAGACTCCGGTTATTATGTTGAGCGTTCAAACTCCGGTCAGTTTCGTTGGGTATCCGGACTCCGGTTATTACGTTGAGCGTTCAGGCTCCGGTCAGTTTCGTTGGGTATCCAGACTCCGGTTATTACGTTAAGCGTTCAGGCTCCGGTCAGTTTCGTTGGGTATCCAGACTCCGGTTATTACGTTAAGCGTTCAGGCTCCTGTCAGTTTCGTTGGGTATCCAGACTCCGGTTATTATATTGAGCGTTCAGGCTCCGGTCAGTTTCGTTTGGTATCCAGACTTCAGTTATTACGTTGAGCATCCAGTCTCCGGTCAGTTTCGTTGGGTATCCAGACTCCGGTTATTACGTTGAGCGTTAAGGCTCCGGTCGGTTTTGTTGGGTATCCAGACTCCAGTTTTTACGTTGAGCGTTCAGGCTCCGGTCAGTTATGTTGGGTATCCAGACTCCGGTTATTATGTTGAGGGTTTAGGCTCCGGTCAGTTTCGTTGGGTATCCAGACTCCGGTTATTACGTTGAGCATTCAGGCTCTGGTCAGTTTCGTTGGATATCCAGACTCCGGTTATTATGTTGAGCGTTCAAACTCTGGTCAGTTTCGTTGGGTATCCAGACTCCGCTTATTACGTTGAGCGTTCAGGCTCCGGCAGTTTCGTTTGGTATCCAGACATCAGTTATTACGTTGAGCGTTCAGGTTCTGGTTAGTTTCATTGAGTATCCAGATTCCGGTTATTACGTTGAACGTTCAGGCTCCTGTCAATTTCGTTGGGTATCTAGACTCCGATTATTACATTGAACGTTCAGGCTCTGGTCAGTTTCGTTGGGTATCCAGACTCCGGTTTTTACATTGAGCGTTCAGGCTCCGGTCAGTTTCGTTGGGTATCCAGACTCCGGTTATTACGTTGAGCGTTCAGGCTCTGGTCAGTTTCGTTGGGTATCCAGACTCCGGTTATTATGTTGAGCGTTCAAACTCCGGTCAGTTTCGTTGGGTATCCGGACTCCGGTTATTACGTTGAGCGTTCAGGCTCCGGTCAGTTTTGTTGGGTATCCAGACTCCGGTTATTACGTTGAGCGTTCAGGCTCCAGTCATTTTTGTTGAGCATCTAGACTCCAATTATTATGTTGTGCGTTCAGGCTCCAGTCAGTTTCGTTGAGTATCTAGACTCCGGTTATTAAGTTGAGCGTTCAGGCTCCGTTCAGTTTCGTTGGGTATCTAGACTCCGGTTATTACGTTAAGCGTTCACGCTCCGGTCAGTTTCGTTGTGTATCCAGACTCCGGTTATTACGTTAAGTGTTCAGGCTCTGGTCAGTTTCGTTGAGTATCTAGATTCCGGTTATTAAGTTGAGCGTTCAGGCTTCGGTCAATTTCGTTGGGTATCCAGACTCCGGTTATTACGTTGAACGTTCAGGCTCCGGTCAGTTTCGTTTGGTATCCAGACTCCGGTTATTACGTTGAGCATTCAGGCTCCGGTCAGTTTCATTGGGTATCCAGGCTCCGGTTATTACGTTGAATGTTCAGGGTCCGGTCAGTTTCGTTGGGTGTCCAGACTCCGGTTATTACGTTGAGCGTTCAGGCTCTGGTCAGTTTCGTTGGGTATCCAGACTCAGGTTATTACATTGAGCGTTCAGGCTCCAGTCAGTTTCGTTTGGTATCCAAACTTTAGTTATTACGTTGAGCGTTCAGGCTCCGGTCAGTTTCGTTGGGTATCCAGACTCTGGTTTTTACGTTGAGCCTTCCGGCTCTGGTCAGTTTTGTTGGGTATCCAGACTCCGGTTATAACGTTGAGCGTTCAGTCTCCGGTCAGTTTTGTTGTGTATCCAGACTCCGGTTATTACGTTAAGCATTGAGGCTCCGGTCAGTTTCGTTGGGTATCCAAACTCCTGTTATTATGTTGAGCGTTCAGGCTCCGGTCAGTTTCGTTGGGTATCCAGACTCCGGTTTTTACGTTGAGCGTTCAGGCTCCGGTCAGTTTCGTTGGGTATCCAGACTCCGGTTATTACGTTGAGCATTCAGGCTCTGGTCAGTTTCGTTGGGTATCCAGACTCCGGTTATTACGTTAAGCGTTCAGGCTCCTGTCAGTTTCGATGGGTATCCAGAGTCCGGTTATTATATTGAGCGTTCAGGCTCCGGTCAGTTTCGTTTTGGTATCCACACTTCAGTTATTACGTTGAGCATCCAGGCTCCGGTCAGTTTCGTTGGGTATCCAGACTCCGGTTATTACATTGAGCGTTAAGGCTCCGGTCGGTTTCGTTGGGTATCCAGACTCCAGTTTTTACGTTGAGCGTTCAGGCTCTGGTCAGTTTTGTTGGGTATCCAGACTCCGGTTATTATGTTGAGGGTTTAGGCTTCGGTCAGTTTCGTTGGGTATCCAGACTCCGGTTATTACGTTGAGCATTCAGGCTCTGGTCAGTTTCCTTGGATATCCAGACTCCGATTATTATGTTGAGCGTTCAAACTCTGGTCAGTTTCGTTGGGTATCCAGACTCCGGTTATTACGTTGAGCGTTCAGGCTCCGGCAGTTTCGTTTGGTATCCAGACTTCAGTTATTACGTTGAGCGTTCAGGTTCTGGTTAGTTTCATTGAGTATCCAGATTCCGGTTATTACATTGAACGTTCAGGCTCCTATCAATTTCGTTGGGTATCTAGACTCCGATTATTACGTTGAACGTTCAGGCTCCGGTCAGTTTCGTTGGGTATCCAGACTCCGGTTTTTACATTGAGCGTTCAGGCTCCGGTCAGTTTCGTTGGGTATCCAGACTCCGGTTATTACGTTGAGCGTTCAGGCTCTGGTCAGTTTCGTTTGGTATCCAGACTCCGGTTATTATGTTGAGCGTTCAAACTCCGGTCAGTTTCGTTGGGTATCCGGACTCCGGTTATTACGTTGAGCGTTCAGGCTCCGGTCAGTTTTGTTGGGTATCCAGACTCCGGTTATTACGTTAAGCGTTCAGGCTCCGGTCAGTTTCGTTGTGTATCCAGACTCCGGTTATTACGTTGAGCATTCAGGCTCCGATCAGTTTCGTTGAGTATCCAGACTCCGGTTTTTACGTTGAGCGTTCAGGCTCCGGTTAGTTTTGTTGGGTATCCAGACTCCGGTTATTACGTTGAGCGCTCAGGCTCCAGTCAGTTTCGTTGGGTATCCAGACTCCGGTTATTACGTTGAGCGTTCAGGCTCCGGTCAGTTTCGAAAAGTATCCAGACTCTGGTTTTTATGTTGAGCGTTCAGGCTCCGGTCAGTTTCGAAGGGTATCTAGACTCCGGTTATTACGTTGAGCGTTCAGGCTCCGGTCAATTTTTTTGTGTATCCAGACTCCGGTTATTACGTTGAGCGTCCAGGCTCCGGTCAGTTTCGTTGGGTGTCCAGACTCCAGTTTTTACGTTGAGCGTTCAGGCTCTGGTCAGTTTTGTTGGGTATCCAGACTCCGGTTATTATGTTGAGGGTTTAGGCTCCGGTCAGTTTCGTTGGGTATCCAGACTCCGGTTATTACGTTGAGCGTTTAGGCTCTGGTCAGTTTCGTTGGATATCCAGACTCCGGTTATTATGTTGAGCGTTCAAACTCTGGTCAGTTTCGTTGTGTATCCAGACTCCGGTTATTACGTTAAGTGTTCAGGCTCTGGTCAGTTTCGTTGAGTATCTAGATTCCGGTTATTAAGTTGAGCGTTCAGGCTCCGGTCAATTTCGTTGGGTATCCAGACTCCGGTTATTACGTTGAACGTTCAGGCTCCGGTCAGTTTCGTTGGGTATCTAGATCCGATTATTATATTGAGCGTTCAGGCTCCGGTCAGTTTCATTGGGTATCCAGACTCCGGTTATTACATTGAGCGTTCAGGCTCCGGTCAGTTTCGTTTGGTATCCAGACTCCGGTTATTACGTTGAGCGTCCAGGCTCCGGTCAGTTTCGTTGGGTATCCAGACTCCGGTTATTACGTTGGGCGTTCAGGCTCCGGTCAGTTTCGTTTGGTATCCAGACTCCGGTTATTACGTTGAGCGTTCAGGCTCCAGTCAGTTTTGTTGGGTGTCCAGACTCCGGTTATTACGTTGAGCGTTCAGGCTCCGGTCATTTTCGTTGAGCATCTAGACTCCAATTATTATGTTGTGCGTTCAGGCTCCGGTCAGTTTCGTTGAGTATCCAGACTCCGGTTATTACGTTGAGCGTTCAGGCTCCGTTCAGTTTCGTTGGGTATCTAGACTCCGGTTATTACATTAAGCGTTCAAACTCTGGTCAGTTTCGTTGTGTATCCAGACTCCGGTTATTACGTTAAGTGTTCAGGCTCTGGTCAGTTTCGTTGAGTATCTAGATTCCGGTTATTAAGTTGAGCGTTCAGGCTCCGGTTAATTTCGTTGGGTATCCAGACTCCGGTTATTACGTTGAATGTTCAGGCTCCGGTCAGTTTCGTTTGGTATCCAGACTCCGGTTATTACGTTGAGCGTTCAGGCTCCGGTCAGTTTCGTTGGGTATCCAGGCTCCGGTTATTACGTTGAACGTTCAGGGTCCGGTCAGTTTCGTTGGGTGTCCAGACTCCGGTTATTACGTTGAGCGTTCAGGCTCTGGTCAGTTTCGTTGGGTATCCGGACTCAGGTTATTACATTGAGCGTTCAGGCTCCAGTCAGTTTCGTTTGGTATCCAAACTTCAGTTATTACGTTGAGCGTTCAGGCTTCGGTCAGTTTCGTTGGGTATCCAGACTCTGGTTTTTACGTTGAGCCTTCCGGCTCTGGTCAGTTTTATTGGGTATCCAGACTCCGGTTATTATGTTGAGCGTTCAAACTCCGGTCAGTTTCGTTGGGTATCCGGACTCCGGTTATTACGTTGAGCGTTCAGGCTCCGGTCAGTTTCGTTGGGTATCCAGACTCCGGTTATTACGTTAAGCGTTCAGGCTCCGGTCAGTTTCGTTGTGTATCCAGACTCCGGTTATTACGTTGAGCGTTCAGGCTCCGGTCAGTTTCGTTGGGTATCCAGACTCCGGTTTTTACGTTGAGCGTTCAGGCTCCGGTCAGTTTTGTTGGGTATCAAGACTCCGGTTATTATGTTGAGCGCTCAGGCTCCGGTCAGTTTCGTTGGGTATCCAGACTCCGGTTATTACGTTGAGCGTTCAGGCTCCGGTCAGTTCCGTTGGGTATCCAGACTCAGGTTATTACATTGAGCGTTCAGGCTCCAGTCAGTTTCGTTTGGTATCCAAACATTAGTTATTACGTTGAGCGTTCAGGCTCCGGTCAGTTTCGTTGGGTATCCAGACTCTGGTTTTTATGTTGAGCGTTCCGGCTCTGGTCAGTTTTGTTGGGTATCCAGACTCCGGTTATTAGGTTGAGCGTTCAGGCTCCGGTCAGTTTTTTTGTGTATCCAGACTCCGGTTATTAAGTTAAGCGTTCAGGCTCCGGTCAGTTTCGTTGGGTATCCAGACTCTGGTTATTACGTTGAACGTTCAGGCTCCGGTCAGTTTTGTTGGGTGTCCAGACTCCGGTTATTACGTTGAGCATTCAGGCTCCGGTCATTTTCGTTGAGCATCTAGACTCCAATTATTATGTTGTGCGTTCAGGCTCCGGTCAGTTTCGTTGAGTATCCAGACTCCGGTTATTACGTTGAGCGTTCAGGCTCCGTTCAGTTTCGTTGCGTATCTAGACTCCGGTTATTACATTAAGCCTTCACGCTCCGGTCAGTTTCGTTGTGTATCCAGACTCCGGTTATTACTTTAAGTGTTCAGGCTCTGGTCAGTTTCGTTGAGTATCTAGATTCCGGTTATTAAGTTGAGCGTTCAGGCTCCGGTCAATTTCGTTGGGTATCCAGACTCTGGTTATTACGTTGAACGTTCAGGCTCCGGTGAGTTTCGTTTGGTATCCAGACTCCGGTTATTACGTTGAGCGTTCAGGCTCCGGTCAATTTCGTTGGGTATCCAGGCTCCGGTTATTACGTTGAACATTCAGGGTCCGGTCAGTTTCGTTGGGTGTCCAGACTCCGGTTTTTACGTTGAGCGTTCAGGCTCTGGTCAGTTTCGTTGGGTATCCGGACTCAGGTTATTACATTGAGCGTTCAGGCTCCAGTCAGTTTCGTTTGGTATCCAAACTTCAGTTATTACGTTGAGCGTTCAGGCTCCGGTCAGTTTCGTTGAGTATCCAGACTCTGGTTTTTACGTTGAGCCTTCCGGCTCTGGTCAGTTTTGTTGGGTATCCAGACTCCGGTTATTACGTTGAGCATTCAGTCTCCGGTCAGTTTTGTTGTGTATCCAGACTCCGGTTATTACGTTAAGCATTCAGGCTCCGGTCAGTTTCGTTGGGTATCCAGACTCCGGTTATTATGTTGAGCGTTCAGGCTCCGGTCAGTTTCGTTGGGTATCCAGACTCCGGTTTTTACTTTGAGCGTTCAGGCTCCGGTCAGTTTCGTTGGGTATCCAGACTCCGGTTATTACGTTGAGCATTTAGGCTCTGGTCAGTTTCGTTGGGTATCCAGACTCCAGTTTTTATGTTGAGCGTTCAGGCTCCGGTCAGTTTTGTTGGGTATCCAGACTCCGGTTATTATGTTGAGGGTTTAGGCTCCAGTCAGTTTCGTTGGGTATCCAGACTCCGGTTATTACGTTGAGCATTCAGGCTCTGGTCAGTTTCGTTGGATATCCAGACTCCGGTTATTATGTTGAGCGTTCAAACTCTGGTCAGTTTCGTTGGGTATCCAGAATCCGAATATTACGTTGAGCATTCAGGCTCCGGCAGTTTCGTTTGGTATCCAGACTTCAGTTATTACGTTGAGCGTTCCGGTTCTGGTTAGTTTCATTGAGTATCCAGATTCCGGTTATTACGTTGAACGTTCAGGCTCCTGTCAATTTCGTTGGGTATCTAGACTCCGATTATTACGTTGAACGTTCAGGCTCCGGTCAGTTTCGTTGGGTATCCAGACTCCGGTTTTTACATTGAGCGATCAGGCTCCGGTCAGTTTCGTTGGGTATCCAGACTCTGGTTATTACGTTGAGCGTTCAGGCTCTGGTCAGTTTCGTTGGGTATCCAGACTCCGGTTATTATGTTGAGCGTTCAAACTCCGGTCAGTTTCGTTGGGTATCCGGACTCCGGTTATTACGTTGAGCGTTCAGGCTCCAGTCATTTTTGTTGGGTATCCAGACTCCGGTTATTATGTTGAGGGTTTAGGCTCCGGTCAGTTTCGTTGGGTATCCAGACTCCGGTTATTACGTTGAGCGTTCAGGCTCTGGTCAGTTTCGTTGGGTATCCAGACTCCGGTTATTATGTTGAGCGTTCAAACTCCGGTCAGTTTCGTTGGGTATCCGGACTCCGGTTATTACGTTGAGCGTTCAGGCTCCGGTCAGTTTCGTTGGGTATCCAGACTCCGGTTATTACGTTAAGCGTTCAGGCTCCGGTCAGTTTCTTTGTGTATCCAGACTCCGGTTATTACGTTGAGCGTTCAGGCTCCGGTCAGTTTCGTTGGGTATCCAGACTCCGGTTTTTACGTTGAGCGTTCAGGCTCCGATCAGTTTTGTTGGGTATCCATACTCCGGTTATTACGTTGAGCGCTCAGGCTCCGGTCAGTTTCGTTGGGTATCCAGACTCCGGTTATTACGTTGAACGTTCAGGCTCAGGTCAGTTTCGTTTGGTATCCAGACTCAGGTTATTACATTGAGCGTTCAGGCTCCAGTCAGTTTCGTTTGGTATCCAAACTTTAGTTATTACGTTGAGCGTTCAGGCTCCGGTCAGTTTCGTTGGGTATCCAGACTCTGGTTTTTATGTTGAGCATTCCGGCTCTGGTCAGTTTTGTTGGGTATCCAGACTCCGGTTATTACGTTGAGCGTTCAGGCTCCGGTCAGTTTTTTTGTGTATCCAGACTCCGGTTATTACGTTAAGCGTTCAGGCTCCGGTCAGTTTTGTTGGGTATCCAGACTCTGGTTATTACGTTGAACGTTCAGGCTCCGGTCAGTTTTGTTGGGTGTCCAGACACCGGTTATTACGTTGAGCGTTCAGGCTCTGGTCATTTTCGTTGAGCATCTAGACTACAATTATTATGTTGTGCGTTCAGGCTCCGGTCAGTTTCGTTGAGTATCCAGACTCCGGTTATTACGTTGAGCGTTCAGGCTCCGTTCAGTTTCGTTGGGTATCCAGACTCCGGTTATTACGTTAAGCGTTCAGGCTCCGGTCAGTTTCGTTGTGTATCCAGACTCCGGTTATTACGTTGAGCGTTCAGGCTCCGGTCAGTTTCGTTGGGTATCCAGACTCCGGTTTTTACGTTGAGCGTTCAGGCTCCGGTCAGTTTTGTTGGGTATCCAGACTCTGGTTATTACGTTGAGCGCTCAGGCTCCGGTCAGTTTCGTTTGGTATCCAGACTCCGGTTATTACGTTGAGCGTTCAGGCTCCGGTCAGTTTCGTTGGGTATCCAGACTCAGGTTATTACATTGAGCGTTCAGGCTCCAGTCAGTTTCGTTTGGTATCCAAACTTTAGTTATTACGTTGAGCGTTCAGGCTCCGGTCAGTTTCGTTGGGTATCCAGACTCTGGTTTTTATGTTGAGCGTTCCGGCTCTGGTCAGTTTTGTTGGGTATCCAGACTCCGGTTATTACGTTGAGCGCTCAGGCTCCGGTCAGTTTTTTTGTGTATCCAGACTCCGGTTATCACGTTAAGCGTTCAGGCTCCGGTCAGTTTCGTTGGATATCCAGACTCTGGTTATTACGTTGAACGTTCAGGCTCCGGTCAGTTTTGTTGGGTTTCCAGACTCCGGTTATTACGTTGAGCGTTCAGGCTCCGGTCATTTTCGTTGAGCATCTAGACTCCAATTATTATGTTGTGCGTTCAGGCTCCGGTCAGTTTCGTTGAGTATCCAGACTCCGGTTATTACGTTGAGCGTTCAGGCTCCTTTCAGTTTCGTTGGGTATCTAGACTCCGGTTATTACGTTAAGCGTTCACGCTCCGGTCAGTTTGGTTGTGTATCCAGACTCCGGTTATTACGTTAAGTGTTCAGGCTCTGGTCAGTTTCGTTGAGTATCTAGATTCCGGTTATTAAGTTGAGCGTTCAGGCTCCGGTCAATTTCGTTGGGTATCCAGACTCCGGTTATTACGTTGAACGTTCAGGCTCCGGTCAGTTTCGTTTGGTATCCAGACTCCGGTTATTACGTTGAGCGTTCAGGCTCCGGTCAGTTTCGTTGGGTATCCAGGCTCCGGTTATTACGTTGAACGTTCAGGCTCCGGTCAGTTTCATTGGGTGTCCAGACTCAAGTTATTACGTTGAGCGTTCAGGCTCCGGTCAGTTTCGTTGGGTATCCAGACTCAGGTTATTACATTGAGCATTCAGGCTCCAGTAAGTTTCGTTTGGTATCCAAACTTCAGTTATTACGTTGAGCGTTCAGGCTCCGGTCAGTTTCGTTGGGTATCCAGACTCTGGTTTTTACTTTGAGCCTTCCGGCTCTGGTCAGTTTTGTTGGGTATCCAGACTCCGGTTATTACGTTGAGCGTTCAGTCTCCGGTCAGTTTTGTTGTGTATCCAGACTCCGGTTATTACGTTAAGCATTCAGGCTCCGGTCAGTTTCGTTGGGTATCCAGATTCCGGTTATCATGTTGTGCGTTCAGGCTCCGGTCAGTTTCGTTGGGTATCCAGACTCTGGTTTTTACGTTGAGCCTTCCGGCTCTGGTCAGTTTTGTTGGGTATCCAGACTCCGGTTATTACGTTGAGCATTCAGTCTCCGGTCAGTTTTGTTGTGTATCCAGACTCCGGTTATTACGTTAAGCATTCAGGCTCCGGTCAGTTTCGTTGGGTATCCAGACTCCGGTTATTATGTTGAGCGTTCAGGCTCCGGTCAGTTTCGTTTGGTATCCAGACTTCAGTTTTTACTTTGAGCGTTCAGGCTCCGGTCAGTTTCGTTGGGTATCCAGACTCCGGTTATTACGTTGAGCATTTAGGCTCTGGTCAGTTTCGTTGGGTATCCAGACTCCAGTTTTTATGTTGAGCGTTCAGGCTCCGGTCAGTTTTGTTGGGTATCCAGACTCCGGTTATTATGTTGAGGGTTTAGGCTCCAGTCAGTTTCGTTGGGTATCCAGACTCCGGTTATTACGTTGAGCATTCAGGCTCTGGTCAGTTTCGTTGGATATCCAGACTCCGGTTATTATGTTGAGCGTTCAAACTCTGGTCAGTTTCGTTGGGTATCCAGAATCCGAATATTACGTTGAGCATTCAGGCTCCGGCAGTTTCGTTTGGTATCCAGACTTCAGTTATTACGTTGAGCGTTCCGGTTCTGGTTAGTTTCATTGAGTATCCAGATTCCGGTTATTACGTTGAACGTTCAGGCTCCTGTCAATTTCGTTGGGTATCTAGACTCCGATTATTACGTTGAACGTTCAGGCTCCGGTCAGTTTCGTTGGGTATCCAGACTCCGGTTTTTACATTGAGCGATCAGGCTCCGGTCAGTTTCGTTGGGTATCCAGACTCCGGTTATTACGTTGAGCGTTCAGGCTCTGGTCAGTTTCGTTGGGTATCCAGACTCCGGTTATTATGTTGAGCGTTCAAACTCCGGTCAGTTTCGTTGGGTATCCGGACTCCGGTTATTACGTTGAGCGTTCAGGCTCCAGTCATTTTTGTTGGGTATCCAGACTCCGGTTATTATGTTGAGGGTTTAGGCTCCGGTCAGTTTCGTTGGGTATCCAGACTCCGGTTATTACGTTGAGCGTTCAGGCTCTGGTCAGTTTCGTTGGGTATCCAGACTCCGGTTATTATGTTGAGCGTTCAAACTCCGGTCAGTTTCGTTGGGTATCCGGACTCCGGTTATTACGTTGAGCGTTCAGGCTCCGGTCAGTTTCGTTGGGTATCCAGACTCCGGTTATTACGTTAAGCGTTCAGGCTCCGGTCAGTTTCTTTGTGTATCCAGACTCCGGTTATTACGTTGAGCGTTCAGGCTCCGGTCAGTTTCGTTGGGTATCCAGACTCCGGTTTTTACGTTGAGCGTTCAGGCTCCGATCAGTTTTGTTGGGTATCCATACTCCGGTTATTACGTTGAGCGCTCAGGCTCCGGTCAGTTTCGTTGGGTATCCAGACTCCGGTTATTACGTTGAGCGTTCAGGCTCAGGTCAGTTTCGTTTGGTATCCAGACTCAGGTTATTACATTGAGCGTTCAGGCTCCAGTCAGTTTCGTTTGGTATCCAAACTTTAGTTATTACGTTGAGCGTTCAGGCTCCGGTCAGTTTCGTTGGGTATCCAGACTCTGGTTTTTATGTTGAGCATTCCGGCTCTGGTCAGTTTTGTTGGGTATCCAGACTCCGGTTATTACGTTGAGCGTTCAGGCTCCGGTCAGTTTTTTTGTGTATCCAGACTCCGGTTATTACGTTAAGCGTTCAGGCTCCGGTCAGTTTTGTTGGGTATCCAGACTCTGGTTATTACGTTGAACGTTCAGGCTCCGGTCAGTTTTGTTGGGTGTCCAGACACCGGTTATTACGTTGAGCGTTCAGGCTCTGGTCATTTTCGTTGAGCATCTAGACTACAATTATTATGTTGTGCGTTCAGGCTCCGGTCAGTTTCGTTGAGTATCCAGACTCCGGTTATTACGTTGAGCGTTCAGGCTCCGTTCAGTTTCGTTGGGTATCCAGACTCCGGTTATTACGTTAAGCGTTCAGGCTCCGGTCAGTTTCGTTGTGTATCCAGACTCCGGTTATTACGTTGAGCGTTCAGGCTCCGGTCAGTTTCGTTGGGTATCCAGACTCCGGTTTTTACGTTGAGCGTTCAGGCTCCGGTCAGTTTTGTTGGGTATCCAGACTCCGGTTATTACGTTGAGCGCTCAGGCTCCGGTCAGTTTCGTTTGGTATCCAGACTCCGGTTATTACGTTGAGCGTTCAGGCTCCGGTCAGTTTCGTTGGGTATCCAGACTCAGGTTATTACATTGAGCGTTCAGGCTCCAGTCAGTTTCGTTTGGTATCCAAACTTTAGTTATTACGTTGAGCGTTCAGGCTCCGGTCAGTTTCGTTGGGTATCCAGACTCTGGTTTTTATGTTGAGCGTTCCGGCTCTGGTCAGTTTTGTTGGGTATCCAGACTCCGGTTATTACGTTGAGCGCTCAGGCTCCGGTCAGTTTTTTTGTGTATCCAGACTCCGGTTATCACGTTAAGCGTTCAGGCTCCGGTCAGTTTCGTTGGATATCCAGACTCTGGTTATTACGTTGAACGTTCAGGCTCCGGTCAGTTTTGTTGGGTTTCCAGACTCCGGTTATTACGTTGAGCGTTCAGGCTCCGGTCATTTTCGTTGAGCATCTAGACTCCAATTATTATGTTGTGCGTTCAGGCTCCGGTCAGTTTCGTTGAGTATCCAGACTCCGGTTATTACGTTGAGCGTTCAGGCTCCTTTCAGTTTCGTTGGGTATCTAGACTCCGGTTATTACGTTAAGCGTTCACGCTCCGGTCAGTTTGGTTGTGTATCCAGACTCCGGTTATTACGTTAAGTGTTCAGGCTCTGGTCAGTTTCGTTGAGTATCTAGATTCCGGTTATTAAGTTGAGCGTTCAGGCTCCGGTCAATTTCGTTGGGTATCCAGACTCCGGTTATTACGTTGAACGTTCAGGCTCCGGTCAGTTTCGTTTGGTATCCAGACTCCGGTTATTACGTTGAGCGTTCAGGCTCCGGTCAGTTTCGTTGGGTATCCAGGCTCCGGTTATTACGTTGAACGTTCAGGCTCCGGTCAGTTTCATTGGGTGTCCAGACTCAAGTTATTACGTTGAGCGTTCAGGCTCCGGTCAGTTTCGTTGGGTATCCAGACTCAGGTTATTACATTGAGCATTCAGGCTCCAGTAAGTTTCGTTTGGTATCCAAACTTCAGTTATTACGTTGAGCGTTCAGGCTCCGGTCAGTTTCGTTGGGTATCCAGACTCTGGTTTTTACTTTGAGCCTTCCGGCTCTGGTCAGTTTTGTTGGGTATCCAGACTCCGGTTATTACGTTGAGCGTTCAGTCTCCGGTCAGTTTTGTTGTGTATCCAGACTCCGGTTATTACGTTAAGCATTCAGGCTCCGGTCAGTTTCGTTGGGTATCCAGATTCCGGTTATCATGTTGAGCGTTCAGGCTCCGGTCAGTTTCGTTGGGTATCCAGACTCGGGTTTTTACGTTGAGCGTTCAGGCTCCGGTCAGTTTCGTTGGGTATCCAGACTCCGGTTATTACGTTGAGCATTCAGGCTCTGGTCAGTTTCGTTGGGTATCCAGACTCCGGTTATTACGTTAAGCGTTCAGGCTCCTGTCAGTTTCGTTGGGTATCCAGACTCCGGTTATTATATTGAGCGTTCAGGCTCCGGTCAGTTTCGTTTGGTATCCAGACTTCAGTTATTACGTTGAGCGTCCAGGCTCCGGTCAGTTTCGTTGGGTATCCAGACTCCGGTTATTACGTTGAGCGTTAAGGCTCCGGTCAGTTTCGTTGGGTATCCAGACTCTAGTTTTTACGTTGAGCGTTCAGGCTCCCGTCAGTTTTGTTGGGTATCCAGACTCCGGTTATTATGTTAAGGGTTTAGGCTCCGGTCAGTTTCGTTGGGTGTCCATACACCGGTTATTACGTTGAGCGTTCAGGCTCCGGTCATTTTCGTTGAGCATCTAGACTACAATTATTATGTTGTGCGTTCAGGCTCCGGTCAGTTTCGTTGAGTATCCAGACTCCGGTTATAACGTTGAGCGTTCAGGCTCCGTTCAGTTTCGTTGGGTATCCAGACTCCGGTTATTACGTTAAGCGTTCAGGCTCCGGTCAGTTTCGTTGTGTATCCAGACTCCGGTTATTACGTTGAGCGTTCAGGCTCCGGACAGTTTCGTTGGGTATCTAGACTCCGGTTTTTACGTTGAGCGTTCAGGCTCCGGTCAGTTTTATTGGGTATCCAGACTCCGGTTATTACGTTGAGCGCTCAGGCTCCGGTCAGTTTTGTTGGTTATCCAGACTTCGGTTATTACGTTGAGCGTTCAGGCTCCGGTCAGTTTCGTTGGGTATCCAGACTCAAGTTATTACATTGAGCGTTCAGGCTCCAGTCAGTTTCGTTTGGTATCCAAACTTTAGTTATTACGTTGAGCGTTCAGGCTCCGGTCAGTTTCGTTGGGTATCCAGACTCTGGTTTTTATGTTGAGCGTTCCGGCTCTGGTCAGTTTTGTTGGGTATCCAGACTCCGGTTATTACATTGAGCGTTCAGGCTCCGGTCAGTTTTTTTGTGTATCCAGACTCCGGTTATTACGTTAAGCGTTCAGGCTCCGGTCAGTTTCGTTGGGTATCCAGACTCTGGTTATTACGTTGAACGTTCAGGCTCCGGTCAGTTTTGTTGGGTGTCCAGACTCCGGTTATTACGTTGAGCGTTCAGGCTCCGGTCATTTTCGTTGAGCATCTAGACTCCAATTATTATGTTGTGCATTCAGGCTCCGGTCAGTTTCGTTGAGTATCCAGACTCTGGTTATTACGTTGAGCGTTCAGGCTCCGTTCAGTTTCATTGGGTATCTAGACTCCGGTTATTACGTTATGCGTTCACGCTCCGGTTCTGGTCAGTTTTGTTGAGTATCTAGATTCCGGTTATTAAGTTGAGCGTTCAGGCTCCGGTCAATTTCGTTGGGTATCCAGACTCCGGTTATTACGTTGAACGTTCAGGATCCGGTCAGTTTCGTTTGGTATCCAGACTCCGGTTATTACGTTGAGCGTTCAGGCTCCGGTCAGTTTCGTTGGGTATCCAGGCTCCGGTTATTACGTTGAACGTTCAGGCTCCGGTCAGTTTCGTTGGGTGTCCAGACTCCGGTTATTACGTTTAGCGTTCAGGCTCCGGTCAGTTTCGTTGGGTATCCAGACTAAGGTTATTACATTGAGCGTTCAGGCTCCAGTCAGTTTCGTTTGGTATCCAAACTTCAGTTATTACGTTGAGCGTTCAGGCTCCGGTCAGTTTCGTTGGGTATCCAGACTCTGGTTTTTACGTTGAGCCTTCTGGCTCTGGTCAGTTTTGTTGGGTATCCAGACTCCGGTTATTACGTTGAGCGTTCAGTCTCCGGTCAGTTTTGTTGTGTATCCAGACTCCGGTTATTACGTTAAGCATTCAGGCTCCGGTCAGTTTCGTTGGGTATCCAGACTCCGGTTATTATGTTGAGCGTTCAGGCTCCGGTCAGTTTCGTTGGGTATCCAGACTCTGGTTTTTACGTTGAGTGTTACGGCTCCGGTCAGTTTCGTTGGGTATCAAGACTCCGGTTATTACGTTGAGCATTCAGGCTCTGGTCAGTTTCGTTGGGTATCCAGACTCCGGTTATTACGTTAAGCGTTCAGGCTCCTGTCAGTTTCGTTGGGTATCCAGACTTCAGTTATTACGTTGAGCGTCCAGGCTCCGGTCAGTTTCGTTGGGTATCCACACTCCGATTATTACGTTGAGCGTTAAGGCTCCGGTCAGTTTCGTTGGGTATCCAGACTCCAGTTTTTACGTTGAGCGTTCAGGCTCCGGTCAATTTTGTTGGGTATCCAGACTCCGGTTATTATGTTGAGGGTTTAGGCTCCGGTCAGTTTCGTTGGGTATCCAGACTCCGGTTATTACGTTGAGCATTCAGTCTCTGGTCAATTTCGTTGGATATCCAGACTCCGGTTATTATGTTGAGCGTTCAAACTCTGGTCAGTTTCGTTGGGTATCCAGACTCCGGTTATTACGTTGAGTGTTCAGGCTCCGGCAGTTTCGTTTGGTATCCAGACTTCAGTTATTATGTTGAGCGTTCAGGTTCTGGTTAGTTTCATTTAGTATCCAGATTCCGGTTATTACGTTGAACGTTCAGGCTCCTGTCAATTTCGTTGGGTATCTAGACTCCGATTATTACGTTGAACGTTCAGGCTCCAGTCAGTTTTGTTGGGTATCCAGACTCCGGTTTTTACATTGAGCGTTCAGGCTCCGGTCAGTTTCCTTGGGTATCCAGACTCCGGTTATTACGTTGAGCGTTCAGGCTCTGGTCAGTTTCGTTGGGTATCCAGACTCCGGTTATTATGTTGAGCGTTCAAACTCCGGTCAGTTTCGTTGGGTATCCGAACTCCGGTTATTACATTGAGCGTTCAGGCTCCAGTCAGTTTTGTTGGGTATCCAGACTCCGGTTATTATGTTGAGGGTTTAGGCTCCGGTCAGTTACGTTGGGTATCCAGACTCCGGTTATTACGTTGAGCGTTCAGGCTCTGGTCAGTTTCGTTGGGTATCCAGACTCCGGTTATTATGTTGAGCGTTCAAACTCCGGTCAGTTTCGTTGTGTATCCAGACTCCGGTTTTTACATTGAGCGTTCAGGCTCCGGTCAGTTTCCTTGGGTATCCAGACTCCGGTTATTACGTTGAGCGTTCAGGCTCTGGTCAGTTTCGTTGGGTATCCAGACTCCGGTTATTATGTTGAGCGTTCAAACTCCGGTCAGTTTCGTTGGGTATCCGAACTCCGGTTATTACATTGAGCGTTCAAGCTCCAGTCAGTTTTGTTGGGTATCCAGACTCCGGTTATTATGTTGAGGGTTTAGGCTCCGGTCAGTTACGTTGGGTATCCAGACTCCGGTTATTACGTTGAGCGTTCAGGCTCTGGTCAGTTTCGTTGGGTATCCAGACTCCGGTTATTATGTTGAGCGTTCAAACTCCGGTCAGTTTCGTTGTGTATCCGGACTCCGGTTATTACGTTGAGCGTTCAGGCTCCGGTCAGTTTCGTTGGGTATCCAGATTCCGGTTATTACGTTAAGCATTCAGGCTCCGGTCAGTTTCTATGTCTATCCAGACTCTGGTAATTACGTTGAGCGTTCAGGCTCCTGTCAGTTTCGTTGGGTATCCAGACTCCAGTTTTTACGTTGAGCGTTCAGGCTCCGGTCAGTTTTGTTGGGTATCCAGACTCCGGTTATTACGTTGAGCGCTCAGGCTCCGGTCATTTTCGTTGAGCATCCAGACTCAGGTTATTACATTGAGCGTTCAGGCTCCAGTCAGTTTCGTTTGGTATCCAAACTTTAGTTATTACATTGAGCGTTCAGGCTCCGGTCAGTTTCGTTGGGTATCCAGACTCTGGTTTTTATGTTGAGCATTCCGGCTCTGGTCAGTTTTGTTGGGTATCCAGACTCCAGTTATTACGTTGAGCGTTCAGGCTCCGGTCAGTTTTTTTGTGTATCCAGACTCCGGTTATTACATTAAGCGTTGATGCTCCGTTCAGTTTCGTTGGGTATCCAGACTCTGGTTATTACGTTGAACGTTCAGGCTCCGGTCAGTTTTGTTGGGTGTCCAGACACCGGTTATTACGTTGAGCGTTCAGGCTCCGGTCATTTTCGTTGAGCATCTAGACTACAATTATTATGTTGTGCGTTCAGGCTCCGGTCAGTTTCGTTGAGTATCCAGACTCCGGTTATTACGTTGAGCGTTCAGGCTCCGTTCAGTTTCGTTGGGTATCCAGACTCCGGTTATTACGTTAAGCGTTCAGGCTCCGGTCAGTTTCGTTGTGTATCCAGACTCCGGTTATTACGTTAAGTGTTCAGGCTCTGGTCAGTTTCGTTGAGTATCTAGATTCCGGTTATTAAGTTGAGCGTTCAGGCTCCGGTCAATTTTGTTGGGTATCCAGACTCCGGTTATTACGTTGAACGTTCAGGCTCCGGTCAGTTTCGTTTGGTATCCAGACTCCGGTTATTACGTTGAGCGTTCAGGCTCCGGTCAGTTTCGTTGGGTGTCCAGACTCCGGTTATTACGTTGAGCGTTCAGGCTCCGGTCAGTTTCGTTGGGTATCCAGACTCAGGTTATTACATTGAGCGTTCTGGCTCCAGTCAGTTTCGTTTGGTATCCAAACTTCAGTTATTACGTTGAGCGTTCAGGCTCCGGTCAGTTTCGTTGGGTATCCAGACTCTGGTTTTTACGTTGAGCCTTCCGGCTCTGGTCAGTTTTGTTGGGTATCCAGACTCCGGTTATTACGTTGAGCGTTCGGTCTCCGGTCAGTTTTGTTGTGTATCCAGACTCCGGTTATTACGTTAAGCATTCAGGCTCCGGTCAGTTTCGTTGGGTATCCAGACTCCGGTTATTATGTTGAGCGTTCAGGCTCCGGTCAGTTTCGTTGGGTATCCAGACTCCGGTTTTTACGTTGAGCGTTCAGGCTCCGGTCAGTTTCGTTGGGTATCCAGACTCCGATTATTATGTTAAGCATTCAGGCTCTGGTCAGTTTCGTTGGGTATCCAGACTCCGGTTATTACGTTAAGCGTTCAGGCTCCTGTCAGTTTCGTTGGGTATCCAGACTTCAGTTATTACGTTGAGCGTCCAGGCTCCGGTCAGTTTCGTTGGGTATCCACACTCCGATTATTACGTTGAGCGTTAAGGCTCCGGTCAGTTTCGTTGGGTATCCAGACTCCAGTTTTTACGTTGAGCGTTCAGGCTCCGGTCAATTTTGTTGGGTATCCAGACTCCGGTTATTATGTTGAGGGTTTAGGCTCCGGTCAGTTTCGTTGGGTATCCAGACTCCGGTTATTACGTTGAGCATTCAGTCTCTGGTCAATTTCGTTGGATATCCAGACTCCGGTTATTATGTTGAGCGTTCAAACTCTGGTCAGTTTCGTTGGGTATCCAGACTCCGGTTATTACGTTGAGTGTTCAGGCTCCGGCAGTTTCGTTTGGTATCCAGACTTCAGTTATTATGTTGAGCGTTCAGGTTCTGGTTAGTTTCATTTAGTATCCAGATTCCGGTTATTACGTTGAACGTTCAGGCTCCTGTCAATTTCGTTGGGTATCTAGACTCCGATTATTACGTTGAACGTTCAGGCTCCAGTCAGTTTTGTTGGGTATCCAGACTCCGGTTTTTACATTGAGCGTTCAGGCTCCGGTCAGTTTCCTTGGGTATCCAGACTCCGGTTATTACGTTGAGCGTTCAGGCTCTGGTCAGTTTCGTTGGGTATCCAGACTCCGGTTATTATGTTGAGCGTTCAAACTCCGGTCAGTTTCGTTGGGTATCCGAACTCCGGTTATTACATTGAGCGTTCAGGCTCCAGTCAGTTTTGTTGGGTATCCAGACTCCGGTTATTATGTTGAGGGTTTAGGCTCCGGTCAGTTACGTTGGGTATCCAGACTCCGGTTATTACGTTGAGCGTTCAGGCTCTGGTCAGTTTCGTTGGGTATCCAGACTCCGGTTATTATGTTGAGCGTTCAAACTCCGGTCAGTTTCGTTGTGTATCCAGACTCCGGTTTTTACATTGAGCGTTCAGGCTCCGGTCAGTTTCCTTGGGTATCCAGACTCCGGTTATTACGTTGAGCGTTCAGGCTCTGGTCAGTTTCGTTGGGTATCCAGACTCCGGTTATTATGTTGAGCGTTCAAACTCCGGTCAGTTTCGTTGGGTATCCGAACTCCGGTTATTACATTGAGCGTTCAAGCTCCAGTCAGTTTTGTTGGGTATCCAGACTCCGGTTATTATGTTGAGGGTTTAGGCTCCGGTCAGTTACGTTGGGTATCCAGACTCCGGTTATTACGTTGAGCGTTCAGGCTCTGGTCAGTTTCGTTGGGTATCCAGACTCCGGTTATTATGTTGAGCGTTCAAACTCCGGTCAGTTTCGTTGTGTATCCGGACTCCGGTTATTACGTTGAGCGTTCAGGCTCCGGTCAGTTTCGTTGGGTATCCAGATTCCGGTTATTACGTTAAGCATTCAGGCTCCGGTCAGTTTCTATGTCTATCCAGACTCTGGTAATTACGTTGAGCGTTCAGGCTCCTGTCAGTTTCGTTGGGTATCCAGACTCCAGTTTTTACGTTGAGCGTTCAGGCTCCGGTCAGTTTTGTTGGGTATCCAGACTCCGGTTATTACGTTGAGCGCTCAGGCTCCGGTCATTTTCGTTGAGCATCCAGACTCAGGTTATTACATTGAGCGTTCAGGCTCCAGTCAGTTTCGTTTGGTATCCAAACTTTAGTTATTACATTGAGCGTTCAGGCTCCGGTCAGTTTCGTTGGGTATCCAGACTCTGGTTTTTATGTTGAGCATTCCGGCTCTGGTCAGTTTTGTTGGGTATCCAGACTCCAGTTATTACGTTGAGCGTTCAGGCTCCGGTCAGTTTTTTTGTGTATCCAGACTCCGGTTATTACATTAAGCGTTGATGCTCCGTTCAGTTTCGTTGGGTATCCAGACTCTGGTTATTACGTTGAACGTTCAGGCTCCGGTCAGTTTTGTTGGGTGTCCAGACACCGGTTATTACGTTGAGCGTTCAGGCTCCGGTCATTTTCGTTGAGCATCTAGACTACAATTATTATGTTGTGCGTTCAGGCTCCGGTCAGTTTCGTTGAGTATCCAGACTCCGGTTATTACGTTGAGCGTTCAGGCTCCGTTCAGTTTCGTTGGGTATCCAGACTCCGGTTATTACGTTAAGCGTTCAGGCTCCGGTCAGTTTCGTTGTGTATCCAGACTCCGGTTATTACGTTAAGTGTTCAGGCTCTGGTCAGTTTCGTTGAGTATCTAGATTCCGGTTATTAAGTTGAGCGTTCAGGCTCCGGTCAATTTTGTTGGGTATCCAGACTCCGGTTATTACGTTGAACGTTCAGGCTCCGGTCAGTTTCGTTTGGTATCCAGACTCCGGTTATTACGTTGAGCGTTCAGGCTCCGGTCAGTTTCGTTGGGTGTCCAGACTCCGGTTATTACGTTGAGCGTTCAGGCTCCGGTCAGTTTCGTTGGGTATCCAGACTCAGGTTATTACATTGAGCGTTCTGGCTCCAGTCAGTTTCGTTTGGTATCCAAACTTCAGTTATTACGTTGAGCGTTCAGGCTCCGGTCAGTTTCGTTGGGTATCCAGACTCTGGTTTTTACGTTGAGCCTTCCGGCTCTGGTCAGTTTTGTTGGGTATCCAGACTCCGGTTATTACGTTGAGCGTTCGGTCTCCGGTCAGTTTTGTTGTGTATCCAGACTCCGGTTATTACGTTAAGCATTCAGGCTCCGGTCAGTTTCGTTGGGTATCCAGACTCCGGTTATTATGTTGAGCGTTCAGGCTCCGGTCAGTTTCGTTGGGTATCCAGACTCCGGTTTTTACGTTGAGCGTTCAGGCTCCGGTCAGTTTCGTTGGGTATCCAGACTCCGATTATTATGTTAAGCATTCAGGCTCTGGTCAGTTTCGTTGGGTATCCAGACTCCGGTTATTACGTTAAGCGTTCAGGCTCCGGTCAGTTTCGTTGGGTATCCAGACTCCGGTTATTATATTGAGCGTTCAGGCTCTGGTCAGTTTCGTTTGGTATCCAGACTTCAGTTATTACGTTGAGCGTCCAGGCTCCGGTCAGTTTCGTTGGGTATCCAGACTCCGGTTATTACGTTGAGCGTTAAGGCTCCGGTCAGTTTCGTTGGGTATCCAGACTCCAGTTTTTACGTTGAGCGTTCAGGCTCCGGTCAGTTTTGTTGGGTATCCAGACTCCGGTTATTATGTTGAGGGTTTAGGCTCCGGTCAGTTTCGTTGGGTATCCAGACTCCGGTTATTAGGTTGAGCATTCAGGCTCTGGTTAGTTTCGTTGGATATCCAGACTCTGGTTATTATGTTGAGGGTTCAAACTCTGGTCAGCTTCGTTGGGTATCCAGACTCCGGTTATTATGTTGAGCGTTCAGGCTCCGGCAGTTTCGTTTGGTATCCAGACTTCAGTTATTACGTTGAGCGTTCAGGTTCTGGTTAGTTTCATTGAGTATCCAGATTCCGGTTATTACGTTGAACGTTCAGGCTCCTGTCAATTTCGTTGGGTATCTAGACTCCAATTATTACGTTGAACGTTCAGGCTCCGGTCAGTTTCGTTGGGTATCCAGACTCCGGTTATTACATTGAGCGTTCAGGCTCCGGTCAGTTTCCTTGGGTATCCAGACTCCGGTTATTACGTTGAGCGTTCAGGCTCTGGTCAGTTTCGTTGGGTATCCAGACTCCGGTTATTATGTTGAGCGTTCAAACTCCGGTCAGTTTCGTTGGGTATCCGAACTCCGGTTATTACGTTGAGCGTCCAGGCTCTGGTCAGTTTCGTTGGGTATCCAGACTCCGGTTATTACGTTGAGCGTTCAGGCTCCGGTCAGTTTCATTGGGTATCCAGACTCCGGTTATTACGTTAAGCGTTCAGGCTCCGGTCAGTTTCGTTGGGTATCCAGACTCCGGTTATTACATTGAGCGTTCAGGCTCCGGTCAGTTTCGTTTGGTATCCAGACTTCAGTTATTACGTTGAGCGTCCAGGCTCCGGTCAGTTTCGTTGGGTATCCAGACTCCGGTTATTACGTTGAGCGTTAAGGCTCCGGCAGTTTCGTTGGGTACCCAGACTCCAATTTTTACGTTGAGCGTTCAGGCTCTAGTCAGTTTTGTTGGGTATTCAGACTCCGGTTATTATTTTGAGGGTTTAGGCTCCGGTCAGTTTTGTTGGGTATCCAGACTCCGGTTATTACGTTGATCGTTCAGGCTCCGGTCAGTTTCGTTGGGTATCCAGACTCCGGTTATTATGTTGAGCGTTTAAACTCCGGTCAGTTTCGTTGGGTATCCAGACTCCGGTTATTACATTGAGCGTTCAGGCTCCGGTCAATTTCGTTAGGTATCCAGACTCCGGTTATCACGTTAAACGTTCAGGCTCCGGTCAGTTTCGTTGGGTATCCAGACTCCGGTTATTACGTTGAGCGTTCAGGCTCCGGTCAGTTTCGTTGGGTATCTAGACTCCGGTTTTTACGTTGAGCGTTCAGGCTCCGGTCAGTTTTGTTGGGTATCCAGACTCCGGTTATTACGTTGAGCGCTCAGGCTCCGGTCAGTTTCGTTGGGTATCAAGACTCCGGTTATTACGTTGAGTATTCAGGCTCCGGTAAGTTTCGTTGGGTATCCAGACTCAGGTTATTACATTGAGCGTTTAGGCTCCGGTCAGTTTTGTTGGGTGTCCAGACACCGGTTATTACGTTGAGCGTTCAGGCTCCGGTCATTTTCGTTGAGCATCTAGACTACAATTATTATGTTGTGCGTTCAGGCTCCGGTCAGTTTCGTTGAGTATCCAGACTCCGGTTATTACCTTGAGCGTTCAGGCTCCGTTGAGTTTCGTTGGGTATCCAGACTCCGGTTATTACGTTAAGCGTTCAGGCTCCGGTCAGTTTCGTTGTGTATCCAGACTCCGGTTATTACGTTAAGTGTTCAGGCTCTGGTCAGTTTCGTTGAGTATCTAGATTCCGGTTATTAAGTTGAGCGTTCAGGCTCCGGTCAATTTTATTGGGTATCCAGACTCCGGTTATTACGTTGAACGTTCAGGCTCCGGTCAGTTTCGTTTGGTATCCAGACTCCGGTTATTACGTTGAGCGTTCAGGCTCCGGTCAGTTTCGTTGGGTATCCAGACTCCGGTTATTACGTTGAACGTTCAGGCTCCGGTCAGTTTCGTTGGGTGTCCAGACTCCGGTTATTACGTAGAGCGTTCAGGCTCCGGTCAGTTTCGTTGGGTATCCAGACTCAGGTTATTACATTGAGCGTTCAGGCTCCAGTCAGTTTCGTTTGGTATCCAAACTTCAGTTATTACGTTGAGCGTTCAGGCTCCGGTCAGTTTCGTTGGGTATCCAGACTCTGGTTTTTACGTTGAGCCTTCCGGCTCTGGTCAGTTTTGTTGGGTATCCAGACTCCGGTTATTACGTTGAGCGTTCAGTCTCCGGTCAGTTTTGTTGTGTATCCAGACTCCGGTTATTACGTTAAGCATTCAGGCTCCGGTCAGTTTCGTTGGGTATCCAGACTCCGGTTATTATGTTCAGCGTTCAGGCTCCGGTCAGTTTCGTTGGGTATCCAGACTCCGGTTTTTACGTTGAGCGTTCAGGCTCCAGTCAGTTTCGTTGGGTATCCAGACTCCGATTATTATGTTAAGCATTCAGGCTCTGGTCAGTTTCGTTGGGTATCCAGACTCCGGTTATTACGTTAAGCGTTCAGGCTCCGGTCAGTTTCGTTGGGTATCCAGACTCCGGTTATTATATTGAGCGTTCAGGCTCTGGTCAGTTTCGTTTGGTATCCAGACTTCAGTTATTACGTTGAGCGTCCAGGCTCCGGTCAGTTTCGTTGGGTATCCAGACTCCGGTTATTACGTTGAGCGTTAAGGCTCCGGTCAGTTTCGTTGGGTATCCAGACTCCAGTTTTTACGTTGAGCGTTCAGGCTCCGGTCAGTTTTGTTGGGTATCCAGACTCCGGTTATTATGTTGAGGGTTTAGGCTCCGGTCAGTTTCGTTGGGTATCCAGACTCCGGTTATTACGTTGAGCATTCAGGCTCTGGTTAGTTTCGTTGGATATCCAGACTCCGGTTATTATGTTGAGGGTTCAAACTCTGGTCAGCTTCGTTGGGTATCCAGACTACGGTTATTATGTTGAGCGTTCAGGCTCCGGCAGTTTCGTTTGGTATCCAGACTTCAGTTATTACGTTGAGCGTTCAGGTTCTGGTTAGTTTCATTGAGTATCCAGATTCCGGTTATTACGTTGAACGTTCAGGCTCCTGTCAATTTCGTTGGGTATCTAGACTCCGATTGTTACGTTGAACGTTCAGGCTCCGGTCAGTTTCGTTGGGTATCCAGACTCCGGTTATTACATTGAGCGTTCAGGCTCCGGTCAGTTTCGTTGGGTATCCAGACTCCGGTTATTACGTTAAGCGTTCAGGCTCCGGTCAGTTTCGTTGGGTATCCAGACTCCGGTTATTACATTGAGCGTTCAGGCTCCGGTCAGTTTCGTTTGGTATCCAGACTTCAGTTATTACGTTGAGCGTCCAGGCTCCGGTCAGTTTCGTTGGGTATCCAGACTCCGGTTATTACGTTGAGCGTTCAGGCTCCGGTCAGTTTCATTGGGTATCCAGACTCCGGTTATTACGTTAAGCGTTCAGGCTCCGGTCAGTTTCGTTGGGTATCCAGACTCCGGTTATTACATTGAGCGTTCAGGCTCCGGTCAGTTTCGTTTGGTATCCAGACTTCAGTTATTACGTTGAGCGTTCAGGCTCCGGTCAGTTTCGTTGGGTATCCAGACTCTGGTTTTTACGTTGAGCCTTCCGGCTCTGGTCAGTTTTGTTGGGTATCCAGACTCCGGTTATTACGTTGAGCGTTCAGTCTCCGGTCAGTTTTGTTGTGTATCCAGACTCCGGTTATTACGTTAAGCATTCAGGCTCCGGTCAGTTTCGTTGGGTATCCAGACTCCGGTTATTATGTTCAGCGTTCAGGCTCCGGTCAGTTTCGTTGGGTATCCAGACTCCGGTTTTTACGTTGAGCGTTCAGGCTCCGGTCAGTTTCGTTGGGTATCCAGACTCCGATTATTATGTTAAGCATTCAGGCTCTGGTCAGTTTCGTTGGGTATCCAGACTCCGGTTATTACGTTAAGCGTTCAGGCTCCGGTCAGTTTCGTTGGGTATCCAGACTCCGGTTATTATATTGAGCGTTCAGGCTCTGGTCAGTTTCGTTTGGTATCCAGACTTCAGTTATTACGTTGAGCGTCCAGGCTCCGGTCAGTTTCGTTGGGTATCCAGACTCCGGTTATTACGTTGAGCGTTAAGGCTCCGGTCAGTTTCGTTGGGTATCCAGACTCCAGTTTTTACGTTGAGCGTTCAGGCTCCGGTCAGTTTTGTTGGGTATCCAGACTCCGGTTATTATGTTGAGGGTTTAGGCTCCGGTCAGTTTCGTTGGGTATCCAGACTCCGGTTATTACGTTGAGCATTCAGGCTCTGGTTAGTTTCGTTGGATATCCAGACTCCGGTTATTATGTTGAGGGTTCAAACTCTGGTCAGCTTCGTTGGGTATCCAGACTACGGTTATTATGTTGAGCGTTCAGGCTCCGGCAGTTTCGTTTGGTATCCAGACTTCAGTTATTACGTTGAGCGTTCAGGTTCTGGTTAGTTTCATTGAGTATCCAGATTCCGGTTATTACGTTGAACGTTCAGGCTCCTGTCAATTTCGTTGGGTATCTAGACTCCGATTGTTACGTTGAACGTTCAGGCTCCGGTCAGTTTCGTTGGGTATCCAGACTCCGGTTATTACATTGAGCGTTCAGGCTCCGGTCAGTTTCGTTGGGTATCCAGACTCCGGTTATTACATTAAGCGTTCAGGCTCCGGTCAGTTTCGTTGGGTATCCAGACTCCGGTTATTACATTGAGCGTTCAGGCTCCGGTCAGTTTCGTTGGGTATCCAGACTCCGGTTATTACATTGAGCGTTCAGGCTCCGGTCAGTTTCGTTTGGTATCCAGACTTCAGTTATTACGTTGAGCGTCCAGGCTCCGGTCAGTTTCGTTGGGTATCCAGACTCCGGTTATTACGTTGAGCGTTCAGGCTCCGGTCAGTTTCATTGGGTATCCAGACTCCGGTTATTACGTTAAGCGTTCAGGCTCCGGTCAGTTTCGTTGGGTATCCAGACTCCGGTTATTACATTGAGCGTTCAGGCTCCGGTCAGTTTCGTTTGGTATCCAGACTTCAGTTATTACGTTGAGCGTCCAGGCTCCGGTCAGTTTAGTTGGGTATCCAGACTCCGGTTATTACGTTGAGCGTTAAGGCTCCGGCAGTTTCGTTGGGTATCCAGACTCCAGTTTTTACGTTGAGCGTTCAGGCTCTAGTCAGTTTTGTTGGGTATTCAGACTCCGGTTATTATTTTGAGGGTTTAGGCTCCGGTCAGTTTCGTTGGGTATCCAGACTCCGGTTATTACGTTGATCGTTCAGGCTCCGGTCAGTTTCGTTGGGTATCCAGACTCCGGTTATTATGTTGAGCGTTTAAACTCCGGTCAGTTTCGTTGGGTATCCAGACTCCGGTTATTACGTTGAGCGTTCAGGCTCCGGTCAATTTCGTTAGGTATCCAGACTCCTTATATCACGTTAAACGTTCAGGCTCCGGTCAGTTTCATTGGGTATCCATACTCCGGTTATTACGTTGAGCGTTCAGGCTCCGGTCAGTTTCGTTGGGTATCTAGACTCCGGTTTTTACGTTGAGCGTTCAGGCTCCGGTCAGTTTTGTTGGGTATCCAGACTCTGGTTATTACGTTGAGCGCTCAGGCTCCGGTCAGTTTCGTTGGGTATCAAGACTCCGGTTATTACGTTGAGCATTCAGGCTCCGGTAAGTTTCGTTGGGTATCCAGACTCAGGTTATTACATTGAGTGTTCAGGCTCCGGTCAGTTTCGTTTGGTATCCAGACTTCAGTTATTACGTTGAGCGTTCAGGCTCCGGTGAGTTTCGTTGGGTATCCAGACTCTGGTTTTTACATTGAGCGTTCCGGCTCCGGTCAGTTTCGTTGGGTATCCAGACTCCGGTATTTACGTTGAGCGTTCAGGCTCCGGTCAGTTTCGTTGGGTATCCAGACTCTGGTTATTACGTTAAGCGTTCAGGCTCAGGTCAGTTTCGTTGGGTATCCAGACTCCGGTTATTACGTTGAGCGTTCAGGCTCCGGTCAGTTTCGTTTGGTATCCAGACTCCGGTTATTACATTGAGCGTTCAGGCTCCGGTCAGTTTCATTTGGTATCCAGACTTCAGTTATTACGTTGAGCGTCCAGGCTCCGGTCAGTTTCGTTGGGTATCCAGACTCCGGTTATTACGTCGAGCGTTAAGGCTCCGGTCAGTTTCGTTGGGTATCCAGACTCCAGTTTTTACGTTGAGCGTTCAGGCTCCGGTCAGTTTTGTTGGTTATCCAGACTTCGGTTATTATGTTGACGGTTTAGGCTCCGGTCAGTTTCGTTGGGTATCCAGACTCCGATTATTACGTTGAGCGTTCAGGCTCCGGTCAGTTTCGTTTGGTATCCAGATTTCAGTTATTACGTTGAGCGTTCAGGCTCTGGTCAGTTTCATTGAGTATCCAGATTCCGGTAATTACGTTGAGTGTTCAGGCTCCGGTCAATTTCGTTGGGTATCCAGACTCCGGTTATTCCGTTAAGCGTTCAGGCTCCGGTCAGTTTCGTTGTGTATCCAAACTCTGGTTATTACTTTGAGCGTTCAGGCTCCGGTCAGTTTCGTTGGGTATCCAGACTCCGGTTTTTACGTTGAGCGTTCAGGCTCCGGTCAATTTTGTTGGGTATCCAGACTCCGGTTATTATGTTGAGGGTTCAGGCTCCGGTCAATTTGTTAGGTATCCAGAGTTCCGTTATTACGTTGAGCGTTCAGGCTCCGGTCAGTTTCGTTGGGTATCCAGACTCAGGTTATTACATTGAGCATTCAGGCTCCGGTCAATTTAGTTTGGTATCCAGACTTTAGTTATTACGTTGAGCGTTCAGGCTCCGGTCAGTTTCGTTGGGTATCCAGACTCTGGTTTTTACGTTGAGCGTTCCGGCTCTGGTCAGTTTTGTTGGGTATCCAGACTCCGGTTATTACGTTGAGCGTTCAGGCTCCGGTCAGTTTTGGTGTGTATCCAGACTCCGGTTATTACGTTAAGCGTTCAGGCTCCGGTCAGTTTCGTTGGGTATCCAGACTCCGGTTATTACGTTGAGCGTTCAGGCTCCGGTCAGTTTTGTTGGGTATCCAGACTCCGGTTTTTCCGTTGAGCGTTCAAGCTCCGGTCAGTTTTGTTGGGTATCCAGATTCTGGTTATTACGTTGAGCGTTCAGGCTCCGGTCAGTTTCGTTGGGTATCCAGACTTCGGTTATTACGTTAAGCGTTCAGGCTCCGGTCAGTTTCGTTAGGTATCCAGACTCCGGTTATTACATTGAGCGTTCAAGCTCCGGTCAGTTTTGTTGGGTATCCGGACTCCGGTTATTATGTTGAGGGTTTAGGCTTCGGTCAGTTTCGTTGGGTATCCAGACTCCAGTTATTACGTTGAGCGTTCAGGCTCTGGTCAGTTTCGTTGGGTATCCAGACTCCGGTTATTATATTGAGCGTTCAAACTCCGGTCAGTTTCATTGGGTATCCAGACTCCGGTTATTACGTTGAGCGTTCAGGCTCCGGTCAGTTTCGTTTGGTATCCAGACTTCAGTTATTATGTTGAGCGTTCAGGCTCTGGTCAGTTTCGTTGAGTATCCAGATTCCGGTTATTACGTTGAGCGTTCAGGCTCCGGTCAATTTTGTTGGGTATGTAGACTCCGGTTAATACGTTGAACGTTCAGGCTCCGGTCAGTTTCGTTGGGTATCCAGACTCCGGTTTTTATGTTGAGCGTTCAGGCTCCGGTCAGTTTCGTTGGGTATCCAGACTCCGGTTATTACGTTGAGCGTTCAGGCTCCGGTCAGTTTCGTTGGGTATCTAGACTCCGGTTATTACGTTAAGCATTCAGGCTCCGGTCAGTTTCGTTGGGTATCCAGACTCCGGTTATTACATTGAGCGTTCAGGCTCCGGTCAGTTTCGTTTGGTATCCAGACTTCAGTTATTACGTTGACCGTCCTGGCTTCGGTCAGTTTCGTTGGGTATCCAGACTCCGATTATTACGTTGAGCGTTAAGGCTTCGGTCAGTTTCGTTGGGTATCCAGACTCCAGTTTTTACGTTGAGCGTTCAGGCTCCAGTCAGTTTTGTTGGGTATCCAGACTCCGGTTATTATGTTGAGGGTTTAGGCTCCGGCCAGTTTCGTTGGGTATCCAGACTCCGGTTATTACGTTGAGCGTTCAGGCTCTGGTCAGTTTCGTTGGGTATCCAGACTCCGGTTATTATGTTGAGCGTTCAAACTCCGGTCAGATTCGTTGGGTATCCAGACTCCGGTTATTACGTTGAGCGTTCAGGCTCCGGTCAGTTTCGTTTGGTATCTAGACTTCAGTTATTACGTTGAGCGTTCAGGCTTTGGTCAGTTTCGTTGAGTATCCAGATTCCGGTTATTACGTTGAGCGTTCAGGCTCCGGTCAATTTCGTTTGGTATCCAGACTCCGGTTATTACGTTGAACGTTCAGGCTCTGGTCAGTTTCGTTGGGTATCCAGACTCCGGTTATTACGTTGAGCGTTCAGGCTCCGGTCAGTTTCCTTGGTGTAATACCCCAAATTTTACCCTTATATTTAGCCAGTCATTTCATATGTACATTCGCTAACCAATAACAGGTGATGGAGGTGTTTGTTTTGCAGATTTGGTCCCAGGGGTATTTTGGTCATTTTACACAAATTCTACCAATTCCTTGAAGACGGGTTGCTATTAAAATTCTGAGGCGTTTGATACGTTATGGTTTTGAGGCATTTATCTATCACCGGGTCTGATCATATCAAGATCTTGGCAGTTGGTCGGTGGAATTTAATTATGAAGAAGTTCATTTATCCTTTAGTAAAAGAAGGAGCGGAATCATATTCAGGAGAGCACGATTCTGAGTTATGAGGAAGTTCAATTGGCCGTTTTTCAGGAGGGCACGATTCTGAAGAATGAAGAAATTTCAAGAGCCGAATCATATTCAGGAGAGCACGATTCTGAGTTATGAGGAAGTTCGATTATCCACTTTCATATTCAGGAGAGCACGATTCTGAAGTATGAAGAATTTCATTTACAAGAAACAACCGAATCATATTCAGGAGAGCACGATTCTGAGTTATGAGGAAGTTCAATTAGCCATGTTCATATTCAGGAGAGCACGATTCTGAAGTATGAAAAATTCATTTACAACCAAATCATATTCAGGAGAGCACGATTCTGAAGTATGAGGAAGTTCAGTCCACCCTTTTCATATTCAGGAGAGCATGATTCTGAAGTATGAAGAGTTTCATTTACACGAAAAAGCCGAGTCATATTCAGGAGAGTACGATTCTGAAGTATGATGAATTTCAGTTTACCCTTTTCATGGTCAAGAGAGCACGATCTTGAAGCATGAAGAAGTTTATTTATCCCTCAGTAAGAGAAAAATCAGAATCGTATTCCAGGCGCCGACCTTAAATGCGAGAAGATTTATTTATCAGATAAGCAGCAGCCTCTTTATTTGAGTGCTTATCCATTTTGGCACATAAGTCCCTTCCAAGTGACAATTCTCCCTCGAGAAGCTTATCAGGGCATTTCCCATCAAAGTCCATGTATTTTGGCATACAGCCGGTTTTTACCCTGTATATTTGCTACGGAGTTCCGAAAAGTCCGTTTGATCCTGTCACGAGAGATAGTTTACAGAAGCTTGGATGTTATTCTTTGCTCAATGCTCCAGCATTCTGTAATCGATCTTGCAATCGTACGTGATCCAGTTTTATTTTTAGATTCCCCAGTGGAGGCCGTCTCACAGGTGTCACCTCCATTTGAGAATCTCGTTCCCAAGATGACAATTGGTCGTGTTCGCACCAGCTGACCATCATTTTAGGATTCCCCAGTGTTTGTACTGTGTCTCAGCACGACATTTTCCCCAGTGTGTTCTTCTCGTAGCGTCTGCCTCGTAGCGCTTGTCATCATTTTCATATTCATCATTCCAGCATACGCATCACATCATATCCATATCATCTGCATTAAGCGGTCCTCGCTTTGTCCATAGCATTGCATACCGTCGCATATAAGGGCAAAATTTTCGGTTATCTATATTTAAATCTCTCCACCACGATTCCTCGAGTCTCTGTCACTCAAATCGTCCGGTGTAGCTATTTAAATAGGGGCAACTGTAATACCCCAAATTTTACCCTTATATTTAGCCAGTCATTTCATATGTACATTCGCTAACCAATAACAAGTGATGGAGGTGTTTGTTTTGCAGATTTGGTCCCAGGGGTATTTTGGTCATTTTACACAAATTCTACCAATTCCTTGAAGACGGGTTGCTATTAAAATTCTGAGGCGTTTGATACGTTGTGGTTTTGAGGCATTTATCTATCACCGGGTCTGATCATATCAAGATCTTGGCAGTTGGTCGGTGGAATTTAATTATGAGTAGTGTTGAAACTGTTGTGATTATGGTGCACATCCGTGTTTGGTTATGAAATGTTTGGTTAACATTTAAATGGGATTTTAATCAGATGATGAGGTTAGAACTACAAATGAGACGAGTGCACAAGTGAGAATATCACTTGGGAGTGTTTATGTTTTATGCCTATGTTAATGAATTTAAATACTTGTGGATTTATTCACAAATGTTTATATTTTTTAACTAAGAATAAAATATAAATAAATTCAAAATTTTGGGAATTTTATTTCATAAAAAAATTTCATCATACAAGAAGTGGAGATTGCTTCACATTTTATAAGTGCTGTTACAAGGAAATGCATTAAAGTTCTAAATCCTAAGGGATTACATTAAAGTATCTATCCTAAATCCTAAGAACATTTTAATGTCTTCATGTTGTCTTTGAACTTCTCCACGAATCCTCGGCTAACCTGCACATCAAAAAGAAAACAAACAGTGTAGAAAAAAATGTTAGAAGTTTTTCGACACTCTCAGAACAATGTCATCATCGAGTGCCGGGAGGGGCACAACCGAAGCTGCGTCCTACCCCCCATTACCGATCCGCGCCGTGGGCGTCAGATCAGGTAATACATGTTCTTATCGATACGGGACATCCGAGAGATAGAAAAAATAAAAGAAGCGGGACTGATTCGTTTTGCCGCGATTGGATTTCCAAACTGATACGAGAATAAGGCAACATAGGCAAGTTCTGACTCAGACCCGGATGCCGGCAGGTCTGAGTCCCCTTGGTTTCAAAACTTCCAACACCTGAAAAGCCACAAGCATCATCAGAACTCAAAGCATAAACAAAACCAGGAAGGGGCTCGCGCCAATACAGGTATGAATAGCCACCAAAGAAAACAAATTTGTTACCAAACAGAATGAAGACCCATGGTCCAGCAGAATGAAAATCAAGTCGAAATAGAACAAGAGAAGCCAAACTATGGCATCAAGTTGCACAAGGACAGAAAACAAACCATTAAACGATGCAAGTTCATGTGCAAAGGTCCTACAAATCTGTCATATATTCAGCGGGATCCAAAGAAGCGCAGCAGCATACCAAAACAAAGCAAGAGAGCAGGTCAGTTCACAACAGCTCTGAACCAAACAAGTGAATTCACATCATAAAAATCAGAAGTGAATAAACGGACTGCACATCCAAGTTCTGATGCCTAAAGCGCCTCAATAAGAATGAGAAACGGAGGCAAGATGTAAGTTCAGAAAGATTATCAGAACCAGCTCGAATACAAGGGACTCAGTCCATGCCAATAAAGACTGTCACAGACATTACAATTGGAAGCACTGGGCTCAGCTTAACATCATAGCCCATTGAATCAACCTGCCAAAACCGCACAGAAGAGCTGAAATTCACGTCAGTTCAGAATTGCAAGCAGTATTAAATCACGGCATGGATTGCACCAGCAAGAATAATCTAATATAAACATGTCAGTTCATAAAACAAACAAGTACACAGACACATGGCTCGGTTAACCAAACACCATAACCCCAAATCATCATCGCCCAAACTCACTATCGCGTAAGTGTATCGAGGCAATATTAAGCATTCGTAGTTGGACACAATGGCCCATAGTATCAACTCTGAAACACAAAGAATTAAACATCATCAGCAGTTAAAACAACTCAAAGGGGGTAGGTGATAAACCACACGCGAAGATCCTCGGAAGCAACCGCGACATCGTCGAAGAAATGTCCCTCGAAGGCTCAGAACGGTGTCATCATTGCCGTATACCTTCCCCGACAATTTTGATTCGACCGAAGTCGTAGCATCAACCCTCTCTGAAAGAAGAAGAGGAAAAGAATCTGAGTTGCATCAAAGAGCGAACCAATCAAAAAACGAATCAGTTCGAGATCAAAACATCAAACAGAGATAAGAATCCATTAAGGAATCCTGGGAATTAAAATCAAACATCAATCAATCCAATCTGAAGGCAAACCATATCAGAAAAATAGAGAGATTTTGATTTGATAATTAATCAAAGCAAATCAGTTCAGACTAATAAAATTGAATCGAGTCAGGAAATCA
Source organism: Lathyrus sativus (assembly GCA_963859935.3). Taxonomy (NCBI): domain Eukaryota; kingdom Viridiplantae; phylum Streptophyta; class Magnoliopsida; order Fabales; family Fabaceae; genus Lathyrus; species Lathyrus sativus. Next base: position 258,398,456 of record OZ012736.1, on the reverse strand, counting down.
TATCAGTTCAATCAGGATTCCAAGAGGAGAAACGAGATCCCAATCGCATCAGAAAGCCCCTATTGGAACTCAATCTGGAAAAACCAAATGATCAAATCAAATCGAATCCCCATTTGCACTTAACCTGAATCAATCAAACAAATCAGTTCAGATTATATTCAATCGTAGAGTTCTGAAGATAGAAAGCTTTGAACCAAATCAGAAGAATCATATCAGCTGGAGATCAGAAAGGATCAATCAAACCCTAAAAAGGGAAACAAAGTTCAATCAGCATCCAATCGTAATCCCATCAGTATCTGAGAAAAATCAAAATCAAAATCAAATCGCATCAACACAAAATCAAATCAGATCATCAAATGCATATCTCAGAGAAAACGCAAGTTCAAGGCCCAAAAAGAGAGATAAAGAGAAGTTATAAAAGGGAGATACAACCTGATGGAAAGAGGGCGGAGAAACCCTAACGAAGAATACCCAGATCGCGTACAAACCCTAGCGAAGAAGTCACACGCAAAAAACCCTAAACGGCGCGAGCTCAGACGAAGCGATCGTCATCATCGCTCCGGGAGATCACCATCAATGAACGCGAATCAACAATACCCAGAGAGATCACCTTCACCGTTCGTGAAGAACGACGGGCAATCGACTCCACGGCCTCAGCTTCAACATCATCGGCCAAATCAAATGTAAATGCACTATCTCACATATTCTCGTGGTTCATATTTTTTCAGGAAAAGGGAGGATCACGGCGCGAGGAAGAAGAAAGATGAGAATGAGAGAAACGAGAGGAAGAACGAATGGAAACGGCGCCGCGAGATTGAGTTGGGGTCTGGAAACCCTAATTTTCCTTATGACTGCCACTTGGGTTGGGTCCGGATGTGGTGACCGGCCCAACCCTCTTCCCCTTTTATTTTTTCCTTTGGTTTGTCTTTTTAAATTCTATTTGTTTTATGTGTTTAAAAAAAAAACCTTTTTTTTAATATTTTAATTTTATAATCTTTATAACAAAAAAATAATATAACATTTTCATTTTAATCCTTTTAAAATAAAACCTTTTTTAATATAATCAAAAAAACCCCTTTTTTTTTTAAAAATAAAAATTAAAACTTTTTTTTTAAATATAAAATTAAAACTTTTGTAAATATAAAATAATGAAAAACTCTTTTTAAAAATATAAAAATAAAACTTTTTTTAAATTCTTTTGTAAGCTAAATTATTAAATATTAAATAAAACAATAATAGATCTCGAGTTTGTATCTCATTTTCTTCATTGCCTCGTAATTCATCTGATAGCTGGTTGACTTTGCTTACTAACGGGTGTTCATTTTTTTGCAGTTCATATTTGGTGTATTGAATTTTCATTTAAGTTTCATTCATATTTGTATCTGTATCTCAATTGTAATCTCGCGAACCTAATAATCGCGTTTACTTTTCGCATTTAAATGTCTGCTTGATGTATGATTTAAATTTCTGCTGATGTATTGCAATATTTCTGTCACACTACACATCCGAAGGAATTAGGTCTAGCGTTTGACCACCGTGTCAATAGTCCTCAACCTCAAAACCTCAAAACTACACCTTACAAACCCTAATTTTCACAAATGCCTCGCCGCAGGCAAAATTACAATTTTACCCCTAGCATTAGGTCAAAGAGCCGCCGCGCTCATTTTAGGGTTTCCCGCCGTGGAATCCCTAATTTAACCCTAATTACAACTTAACAATTCAACGTAGAGATTGGGAGTTTCTACACTCCGCGTAAGCGTGTCCTCAAGACATGTTTATTCCCCTTGAGACCTTGACCACAGTCAAGAAGTCTCTAACCTCCCTATTGAGGGGAACTACGATTACTCTGATTCCACTCCCGTAAGGATACGTAGGCACAAGATGCGATGTCTTGCCGAGTAAACTTAGAATTAACCCCTTAGGTCTCTTTTCTCCCTTTTAATCCTTTGTACATATACCTTAAGCAAATAAATAAAGCAAATAGTAAACATTTGAACAAAAGGTTCCTGTAGAGTACTACAGAAGTTTAGGGTGCTAATACCTTCCCTAAATTTAACCAACCCCCGAACCCTAGATCTTTCCCCGCATTGTGTTTACGATGCAAAATAGGTTTTCCCTCTTTTGACCTTTTCCTTCGGATAAATCAAAGAGCGGTTGTGAATTGAATTGCGATTCAAACTCATTAATAGTTTGTAATCCTATTTCCACCGCAACAGAAAATGGCGACTTCACTGGGGAGAAAGTAAATTTTTGAGGGTTATCCCTAACTTGTTCATATTTATTATTATCTGTTATTATTCATTTGCGTGTATATATTTATGCTTTCAGGGTGGGATTGTTCCTTGTGCTGTGAGATAAGTCCTACGCCCGGACTAGTGACATTATTATAGGATGGGGATATATTCGATGAGGCTTATAGGGAGTGAATCCCGACCAAGCTGATTCGAGAATCTCTGCTCAGTTGAGACCTTTTCGAAAATGGTTCGGTTGAACGAGTAATCGCGAAAACTTTTTCCATGGTCGACTGGAGTCTGTGATATTGAGGGCCATAGTACCTTAACACCACCTCGGCCTTATTTAGGACGTAGTGCGGGAGCTATGTGGGAGTAATCTTACAATGGCTGCTACGCGATACTACACTCAAAAGAGGTTCTCTTGAGAATATTATTAACCCCTGAGTCAGTCGGAAGGTTGATAATATCCGAAAGATGGGCTGATGACTTTGGGCACTTTGTAGAACCTTGTTCGGCAGGTACAACTAACCTATAGTACACTCCTTTTGGGATGGGTAGACCTTGACTCCGCTCACGTTCCTTTAACCTAGGACTTTGTGTGTTTTCATGCATTGCATCCATAAAGCATCTCATTGCATTGTATTTCATGGAGCTCAATCATCATTTATGGATATCGCGGGATACCATGAATAAAGAAAATAATAAAATGAAAAAAAACAAGAAAAGGATTTCTTTGGTACCCCACGACATTCGTAAATGTTTGAATTCCATGAAATCTTCATCACAGCATCATTTATTGCATTGCATGTGTCTTCCGTTTTCTCATGTTCGGTTCTCTCGCCTTCCAGTTTCGTCACCCTGAGTTCTCGGCACCAATACAACACCAGAGCTCAAACTCGGAAGAGAATGGAGGATCAGGCAAAAGAGATTGATCGCCTTAGCAATGAACTTGAAGACCTTCGAGGGGGTATGGGGCGTATGATGGAATTGTTACATGTCATGAATGCTAAGATGGATACCCAGCCCACTGTTGTTTCTGAGATTACCGGCGTTACTGTGGACCCTCCACCAAGTGTGACCGTAGCAAGGGACCCACCTTATGGTCTTGCTCCCGGTTTTGTGCCTCCTCAAGCCACTGTTCCGATTAATCCGCCTGTTCAGCAAGTCGTGCCTTTATTTTCTGAAGTTTCTAGGGGGGCTCCCATCTTTGCACCACCCGTTGTACACACCCGTGCGCAACCGTACTTCAATGAAACAGTTTTTGATAATCTTGATGAGAATGTTGAGGGTTATGAGAAACATGATAAGCTTCGTGAAGAAGTAAACACCATCGTCCAGAGGTTGAAAAAAGTAGAGGGTGATCAAATTTTTGGGACTGCCGCAAGGGATGTCTGTTTGGTCTCCGGTTTGGTTATTCCCCCGAAATTCAAAACTCCGAATTTCGATCGTTATGAAGGTGCCACCTGTCCTAAGAGCCATCTGATCATGTATTATCGCAAAATGGCTGCCCATGTTGAGAATGATAAACTGATGATTCATTGCTTCCAAGATAGTCTGAAGGGTGCTTCCTCCAAGTGGTATTTAACTTTAGACCAGTCTCGCATTAAGAGCTTTCAAGATTTATCTGACGCTTTCATCAAACACTACAAGTACAATATGGATCTGGCGCCTGACAGAAGACAGTTGCTGAGTATGTCACAAAAGAATTCTGAGTCATTCAAAGAGTATGCTCAAAGGTGGAGAGAGACTGCTTCGCAGGTAGAACCTCCTTTGACCGAAAAAGAGTTAGCTGACTGGTTTGTCGACACGGTCCGTCCAGAATTTTACGAAAGAATGGTGGGTAGTGTGACTTCAAATTTCTCCGACATCGTTGTTGTGGGTGTCAAGATTGAATTGGGTATGAAAAGTGGTAAAATGACAAATAATCATGGTACTTCTAAGGATCAGCCGAAGAAACCTCCGTATAGCTCCCAGAAAAAGAAAGAGGGTGAGACTAATGCTATATCCTCTGGTAGACCAAGAGAACGCTTTTATCGACATCCGCAAGGTTATGCTCAACCTCAAGGGTACCCAGTCCAATATGCTCAACAACCCTATGTGGCAGCCATTACACCTTCTTTCAATCAACAGGTTCCCATGTATCAACCTATGCAACAACCTCCTGTTTATCCGCCTCCTGTCAACTATCTACAGGCGCCCAACACTCCTGCTCCTCAATAGCCAAAGAGTCCGGCTCCTCGCCAGAATGTTCCGAACAGAAGAACGTATAAGCCTTGTCCGCCGATTCCAATGACTTTTACCGAGTTGTATCCCTCTTTGGTCAAGCAAGGTCTAATCACCACTCGGGCTTTGGGTCCACCTCCTAATCCTCTACCCGCCAATTACAACGCCGCCGCTCATTGCTTATTTCATGAGGGTGCGCCTGGTCATGATCTGGAGAATTGTTATGCTCTCAAAAATATTGTCAGGGATTTATTGGAAAAGAAGGTTTTGTCATTTGAAGATCCTCAACCAAATGTTAAGAAGAACCCTTTTCCTAACCATGAGAGTGTCAATGCCATTAGTGCTGATTCGGGGGAAGGTTATGCCCTTGACGTTGAACAGATTAAGACTCCTCTCAAGATGTTCCATTCGAAACTGTTTGAAGCTGGTTTGGTAGATACTTCCCACGTTGCATGCGTAAGTTGTGAAGCCAGTGTTAAGGGTTGTGTGTTGGTTCAGAATGATGTTCAAAGGTTGATTAACGAGGGTGTTTTACAAGTGACAAGCCAGGCCAAGAAGGATGAGGTCGCTGTGGTTGAGCCTGTCTTCCATCAGCCTGAATCAAAGGGCAAGGTACCAGTGTTTAATCTATCAGGGGCAGGTCCTGCCAACCCCGTGTTCGATATACCAAAGTCGTCTATCCCTGAGGTAAACCAGCCTAGGCCGATAGTTATTCGAACACCCAGTCCGTTCCCTTTCAGTGATCCTAAAGCTGTGCCTTGGAAATACGACGTGACGATGATTGACAAGGAGTCTGGGAAGGTTATTCCAAAAGAAGAGGGTAAGGGCACTGTGACCAATATCGCAGAGGCAAGCAGGATGACTCGCAGTGGCCGTGTGTATACTCCCCATTCCAATGAGGTTTCACCTAAGGAAACCACTAATATCCCAGTGGCCGTCAGAGACAAAGGGAAGGGAGCTGTTACGAATGATGAAGATGCTGAGTTTTTGAGGATCATCAAGAAAAGTGACTATAAAGTTATCGATCAACTTCATCAGACCCCCTCCAAGATTTCGATTTTATCTCTGTTGATGAGTTCACCCGCTCATAGGATGGCCTTGCAGAAGGTTTTGACTCAAGCACATGTGGATCAAGATATCAGCACCAGTCGATTTGATAGTGTGATTGCCAATTTGACCGCCTGTAACACCCTTAGTTTCAGCAATGAAGAGTTACCGAAGGAGGGTCCGAACCATAATCGTGCTTTACATATATCGGTGAAGTGTCAGGAGGACAATTTAGCGAGAGTGCTAGTGGACACAGGGTCTTCTCTGAATGTTCTACCCAAGAGAGTTCTTGATAAGTTGGCTTGTAAAGAGACTGTGTTGAAACCTACTCCTTTGGTTGTCAAGGCTTTCGATGGCTCTCGTCGATCGGTAATGGGGGAGGTTGAGCTTCCTATCCTGATTGGTCCGCAAGTTTTTAATATCACGTTTCAAGTCATGGACATTAATCCCAATTACAGTTGTTTACTTGGAAGGCCGTGGATTCATGCTGCTGGGGCAGTAACCTCAACTTTACATCAGAAGATGAAGTTCGTGATCGATGGAAAGTTGGTTATTATACACGGTGAGGAGGATCTGATGGTCAGTAACCTGTCTTCTTTCCGTTACATCGAGGCCGAAGAGAATGCTTTAGAAATCTCCTTTCAAGCACTTGAGATCGCCAATGTTGTTCTGCTAGAAGTCGAAGAGACAGTGGGTCAGGGTAATCCATCTTTTGCATCACTGAAGAGTACCAAATCAAAAATTGACAGGGGCATTCCTGAAGGTTGGGGAGAGGTAATTGATGTCAAGACCAAGACTGATCGCTCTGGGTTGGGTTACAAACCAACTCAGAATGGAGCTGCCACAACCGTCGAAGGGCGTCCGAAGGTTATCCAAGAGGTATTTGTCAGCGGAGGTTTCCAAGTCAATGCCATCAGCGACTGTGAAGAAAATGAAGAGCTGAGCAACCTGGTGTTTAAGGGTGATGCAGTTTTGAACAACTGGGAGGCCGTAGAGATCCCTGTTATTTTTCCCTTGTCAAAGTAATTGTTTTTTTAAAGTTTCATTTACATTTTCAAATAAAAATCCGTAGCTCTGCCCAAGGCTATAGGGTCGCTTTTATCGGGCCACCTTTCATTTCTAAAAAGATATTAATAAAAGCATTTTGTTCAATTCCACTTTGGTTCATTTGCGTTTCGTTTTCACCTTTAAAAATGAAATTGGCAACCTTTTTCCCAAAAAAAAAATAAAATAATAATAATAAAAAAAAACAGCATTTCATTCTTACATATCTTCGAGCATTTTAACTAAGTAAGCCTTCCATCATGCAGAGACATCGTAAACCTTGTTGGATCCAATGACTTTACTGACACTCCTGACTGGGATGCACCCATCAATCAAGCTGAGGACGAGGGTGAAGAAGATTTTGAAGTACCCGCTGAACTGACAAGATTGATTGAGTACGAGTACACAGAGCTTCAACCGCATAAAGAGCAGGTGGACTTAATTAATCTCGGTACAGATGAGAGTAAGAAAGAGGTCAAGATTGGTACAAAGCTTGGGACAGAGGTTAAACCGAGGTTGATTGAGTTGTTAAAAGAGTATATGGATGTGTTTGCGTGGTCGTATCAAGATATGCCGGGCCTAGACACGGATATTGTTGTTCACAAGCTGCCGCTTAAGCCGGATTGTCCACCTATCAAGCAAAAACTTCGAAGAACGAGACCCGACATGGCTTTGAAGATTCGAGATGAGGTTAAAAAGCAGTTGGATGCAGGTTTCTTGGCAGTCGCAAAATATCCAGATTAGGTTGCCAACATTGTGCCAGTGCCTAAGAAGGACGGTAAAGTTAGGATGTGTGTAGACTACAGGGATCTGAACAAAGCAAGTCCGAAAGACGACTTCCCTCTGCCACACATTGATACACTGGTAGACAATACAGCCAGTTTTGCGTTGTTCTCATTTATGGATGGTTTCTTTGGCTATAATCAGATCAAGATGGATCTCGATGATCGAGAGAAGACTACTTTCGTTACTCCTTGGGGAACCTTCTGCTACAAAGTCATGCCCTTCGGTTTAAAGAACGCGGGGGCAACTTACCAACGCGCTATGACCACTCTCTTTCATGATATGATGCACAAGGAGATTGAGGTGTATGTGGACGATATGATAGCCAAATCTCAGAGTGAAGAGGAGCATCTAGACCATTTGGTGAAATTGTTTGAACGACTCAGGAAATATCAGTTGAAATTGAATCCTGCTAAATGTACCTTCGGTGTCAGATCCGGAAAACTGCTTGGTTTCATTGTTAGCCAGCGAGGGATTGAGGTGGATCCTGACAAAGTCCGAGCCATTCAAGATATGCCGGCTCCGCGAACCGAGACGCAAGTTAGAGGTTTTCTGGGGCGCTTGAATTATATTTCCAGGTTTATCTCCAATATGACCGCTACTTGTGAGCCGATATTCAAATTACTTTGCAAGGGGCAGACAGTTGAGTGGAACCCCGATTGTCAGAAAGCGTTTGAGAAGATTAAAGGTTATTTGCAAGATCCCCCTATCCTAATTCCTCCCGTGCCTGGAAGACCGTTGTTTATGTACCTTACCGTTCTTGAAAAGTCTATGGGTTGTGTGCTTGGGCAACATGATGAGACTGGGAAAAAGGAACATGCGATTTATTACCTGAGCAAGAAGTTCACCGATTGTGAAAACAGATACTCACCATTGGAGAAAACTTGTTGTGCATTGGCATGGGCCGCTAAGCGCCTTCAGCAATATATGGTCTGTCATACCACATTGTTAATTTCTAAAATGGATCCGATCAAGTATATTTTTGAAAAACCTGCTCAAACTGGGAGGCTAGCCCGTTGGCACATGTTGTTATCCGAATATGACATCCAATATGTACCCCAGAAGGCAATTAAGGGTAGTATTTTATCTGATTATCTTGCAGACCAGCCAGTTGAAGAGTATGAACCTCTTAAGTTTGATTTTCCCGATGAGGATATTTTGTTGATTAAAAGAGATTGTGAAGAGCCCGATCCGAGCGAAGGTCCGGAACCAGGTCTTTGGTGGAGGATGATGTTTGATGGTTCCTCGAATTTCAATGGGCATGGTATAGGCGCCGTTTTGATGAACCCGAAGGGTGGATTTACTCCATTTACAGCAAGATTGGACTTTGAGTGTACTAATAACGTCGCAGAATATGAAGCATGTATTCTTGGCCTCGAAGCGGCGATTCACCTCCGAATCAAACTTCTTAAGGTAAGTGGTGACTCAGCCTTGGTTATTTACCAGGTACAAGGCAAATGGGAAACGAAGAATGAGAAGTTGATCCCTTATAAGGACTATATTATTGAGTTGATCAAGTATTTCGACGAGATAGAGTTCGAGCACGTTCCTAGATCAGAGAATCACGTTGCTGATGCTTTAGCCATGTTAGCATCCATGTGGAAAGTTAAATTCGTCAATGAGGCACCTCTTATCCATATTGAGCGCAAAGTTGAACCCGCTTATTGTCAGATGGTCGAAGAAGTTGAGGTGGATGAAAAGCCTTGGTTTCATGATATCAAGAACTATCTCGTCAAGCAGGAGTATCCCGATGGTGCTACTGGTCTGGACAAGAAAACATTGAGAAGACTGGCGTCCAAATTCTTTATCAGTAATGGTGTGTTATACAAGAGAAATCACGACATGGTTCTGCTCAGATGTGTTGATAAACGGGAAGCGGACATGTTACTGCAGGAAATTCATGAAGGGACCTTCGGAACTCATGCCAATGGTTATGCTATGTCCAAGAAGATGTTAAGGGCTGGGTATTACTGGTTAACCATGGAAGCCGACTGCATCCAATACGCTAGAAAATGCCATAAGTGCCAAATTTATGCTGATAAAATACATGTACCTCCGTCACCGTTGAATGTTTTGTCTTCACCATGGCCGTTCTCTATGTGGGGCATTGACATGATTGGGGCGATCGAGCCAAAAGCTTCTAATGGTCATCGTTTTATCCTTGTTGCTATTGATTATTTCACCAAGTGGGTAGAGGCTGCCTCCTACACCAACGTGACCAAGCAAGTGGTTGCCCGTTTCATCAGGAAAGAGATCATCTGCCGTTATGGAGTCCCAAGCCGGATAATAACTGACAATGGCACCAATCTGAACAACAAGACTATGAAAGAGCTGTGTGATAGTTTCAAGATCACTCACCACAATTCTTCTCCGTACCGTCCCAAGATGAATGGGGCCGTTGAAGCTGCGAATAAGAATATCAAGAAGATCCTGCAAAAGATGGTTGTGACTTACAAAGATTGGCATGAGATGTTACCGTTTGCTTTGCATGGATACAGAACCTCGGTGAGAACTTCGACAGGGGCAACACCTTTCTCATTGGTATATGGAATGGACGCCGTGCTCCCCATTGAAGTAGAGATACCTTCTTTAAGAGTGTTGATGGAAGCTGAACTTGAGGAAGCTGAGTGGGTTCAGGACAGATTGGATCAGTTGAATCTCATTGACGAGAAGCACTTGACAGCCATGTGCCATGGGCAATTATATCAGAAACGGATGAAAAGAGCGTTTGATAAGAAGATCCGTATCCGTGAGTTCCGTCAAGGAGAGCTCGTACTCAAAAAGATCTTACCAGTACATAAAGATATGCGTGGAAAGTGGATGCCCAATTATGAAGGCCCATTTGTTGTAAAGACCGTTTTCTCCGGAGGGTCTCTGATACTTACGACAATGGACGGTGAAGAACTAGCACATCCCGTGAATTCTGATGCAGTCCGAAAATATTATGCCTAAAAACCCGCTAAGTCGAAAACCTGCAAAAGGCGACTTAGGCAAAAGTAAGGGTTGGAAAAAAATAATAATAAAAAGCTCGCTAAGTTGAAAACCCGAAAGGGCGGCTTAGGAAAAAAAGAGCGTCCCGGTGGATTGAAAACCCGAGAGGGCGGTCCAGGCAAAAGTTAGGGACAAAGGCATTTTATTGCATCAGAGAGCCATGTTTCGTTTCTTTCATCCCTGCCCGAAGCAAGATTCTGGATTAGTCTTAGTTATTAGTGTCAGTAGGTGTCATTGGATTCAATGTAACTTTTTCCCATGTTGCCAATTTCAAAACATAATCATCTGTGGAGCTATGCCTTCAGCGAGCTACCGCCCTTTAAATAAAAGATACCATCTTGTTACTTACATTCCTTGGTGCATTGCTCTTTGTTTTCTATTGTTATGCAAAATGCGTTTATTCTTAAAATTCGAAAATGAAAGGTGCATTGTAGATTTTTCAAAACTGTTTTTCAAAAACAACAAATTCAAAATGTAATAAATTACTTTGACTTGTGGAAATTTCAGAAGGATCTTTTCACTCCCCGGAAATATCATTATTGCAGAAACACTTTCAAACCATTGCTATGACACAGTCCCCAGAGAGACTATAAGCTGACAACCTTTTCTTGGGTAACTCGAAAGTGTCCCTCAGGTTTTCTTCTCCCCATGTGAAGACGTGATACTGTGCACCTAAGCAATTTATTTCCTCCCCAGAGAGTTCAGAATTTTGACGCCAGAGTTGGTCCTACCATTCCCTCCCATGATTGACGTATTGGTTGCAGAGAACACAGGGTATCCCCGTCGAGATGTTTATTTCATCTCTCATCCCGTCTCTAGTCTGTTCGTCAGTATACGCAGGGGCATAAGCATCACATGCCTATTTCATTACATATCTCATTACATATTCATTACATATTCATTACATACTCATTATATACTCATTTCATAACATACATTCGTATTAACATATTCATTAACATACACGTTAGCATGCACAGGTTCATTGTGTCTCTATCATTGGTCGTTACCGCCGAGTAACTGGGTTCGTCCATTCTCTTCAAGTAGATCGTCAGCCCTAAGAATAAAATACATATGTGTTTCCTGTTTCCCCACGGAGCTCGATCCTCATGGATGACGGTTACTTCAGCTATCTTTCCCCGCCAGGATAAGATGTCTACCCTTCGGGTTCATTCCCTCGATGGAGTCTCGATTACCAGTCTACTTTCTAGCTCGATCCTAGATTGAATCTCAGTCTTGTCGGTCGTCAATCCCAACCGGACGTGCATTTATTTTGCACCATGTAAAGGTTTTCACCATACCATGACAGATACGCGACTATCTCGCTTGAGAAGTTTATCACTGTACCCGGACGTGCATTTATTTTGCACTATCTTTCAAGAAAATCAACTACAATCCTTTACAGATACACGCCAGTTCACGCCTGGAAAATCTACCAATACAACACTTTACAATCCTACATGTTACAACACTTTACACTTTACATCTTACAGCATCAATATACAACACTTCTCACCTAAGAAGTCGATCCTATCTTCGTTATGACTCGCAGCAAATGGCCATCTCCATGGAGCAGTTGGGCTTCCATTTACCTGTCGTCTTGAAGTATAGGAGGTATGAACCAAATCGTATTCAGGAGAGCACGATCTTGAAATACGGGGAGGTTTGAGCGGAATTATATTCAGGAGAGCACGATTCTGAAGTTATGAAGAAGTTCATTTATCCTTTAGTAAAAGAAGGAGCGGAATCATATTCAGGAGAGCACGATTCTGAGTTATGAGGAAGTTCAATTGGCCGTTTTTCAGGAGGGCACGATTCTGAAGAATGAAGAAATTTCAAGAGCCGAATCATATTCAGAAGAGCACGATTCTGAGTTATGAGGAAGTTCGATTATCCACTTTCATATTCAGGAGAGCACGATTCTGAAGTATGAAGAATTTCATTTACAAGAAACAACCGAATCATATTCAGGAGAGCACGATTCTGAGTTATGAGGAAGTTCAATTAGCCATGTTCATATTCAGGAGAGCACGATTCTGAAGTATGAAAAATTCATTTACAACCAAATCATATTCAGGAGAGCACGATTCTGAAGTATGAGGAAGTTCAGTCCACCCTTTTCATATTCAGGAGAGCATGATTCTGAAGTATGAAGAGTTTCATTTACACGAAAAAGCCGAGTCATATTCAGGAGAGTACGATTCTGAAGTATGATGAATTTCAGTTTACCCTTTTCATGGTCAAGAGAGCACGATCTTGAAGCATGAAGAAGTTTATTTATCCCTCAGTAAGAGAAAAATCAGAATCGTATTCCAGGCGCCGACCTTAAATGCGAGAAGATTTATTTATCAGATAAGCAGCAGCCTCTTTATTTGAGTGCTTATCCATTTTGGCACATAAGTCCCTTCCAAGTGACAATTCTCCCTCGAGAAGCTTATCAGGGCATTTCCCATCAAAGTCCATGTATTTTGGCATACAGCCGGTTTTTACCCTGTATATTTGCTACGGAGTTCCGAAAAGTCCGTTTGATCCTGTCACGAGAGATAGTTTACAGAAGCTTGGATGTTATTCTTTGCTCAATGCTCCAGCATTCTGTAATCGATCTTGCAATCGTACGTGATCCAGTTTTATTTTTAGATTCCCCAGTGGAGGCCGTCTCACAGGTGTCACCTCCATTTGAGAATCTCGTTCCCAAGATGACAATTGGTCGTGTTCGCACCAGCTGACCATCATTTTAGGATTCCCCAGTGTTTGTACTGTGTCTCAGCACGACATTTTCCCCAGTGTGTTCTTCTCGTAGCGTCTGCCTCGTAGCGCTTGTCATCATTTTCATATTCATCATTCCAGCATACGCATCACATCATATCCATATCATCTGCATTAAGCGGTCCTCGCTTTGTCCATAGCATTGCATACCGTCGCATATAAGGGCAAAATTTTCGGTTATCTATATTTAAATCTCTCCACCACGATTCCTCGAGTCTCTGTCACTCAAATCGTCCGGTGTAGCTATTTAAATAGGGGCAACTGTAATACCCCAAATTTTACCCTTATATTTAGCCAGTCATTTCATATGTACATTCGCTAACCAATAACAAGTGATGGAGGTGTTTGTTTTGCAGATTTGGTCCCAGGGGTATTTTGGTCATTTTACACAAATTCTACCAATTCCTTGAAGACGGGTTGCTATTAAAATTCTGAGGCGTTTGATACGTTGTGGTTTTGAGGCATTTATCTATCACCGGGTCTGATCATATCAAGATCTTGGCAGTTGGTCGGTGGAATTTAATTATGAGTAGTGTTGAAACTGTTGTGATTATGGTGCACATCCGTGTTTGGTTATGAAATGTTTGGTTAACATTTAAATGGGATTTTAATCAGATGATGAGGTTAGAACTACAAATGAGACGAGTGCACAAGTGAGAATATCACTTGGGAGTGTTTATGTTTTATGCCTATGTTAATGAATTTAAATACTTGTGGATTTATTCACAAATGTTTATATTTTTTAACTAAGAATAAAATATAAATAAATTCAAAATTTTGGGAATTTTATTTCATAAAAAAATTTCATCATACAAGAAGTGGAGATTGCTTCACATTTTATAAGTGCTGTTACAAGGAAATGCATTAAAGTTCTAAATCCTAAGGGATTACATTAAAGTATCTATCCTAAATCCTAAGAACATTTTAATGTCTTCATGTTGTCTTTGAACTTCTCCACGAATCCTCGGCTAACCTGCACATCAAAAAGAAAACAAACAGTGTAGAAAAAAATGTTAGAAGTTTTTCGACACTCTCAGAACAATGTCATCATCGAGTGCCGGGAGGGGCACAACCGAAGCTGCGTCCTACCCCCCATTACCGATCCGCGCCGTGGGCGTCAGATCAGGTAATACCTGTTCTTATCGATACGGGACATCCGAGAGATAGAAAAAATAAAAGAAGCGGGACTGATTCGTTTTGCCGCGATTGGATTTCCAAACTGATACGAGAATAAGGCAACATAGGCAAGTTCTGACTCAGACCCGGATGCCGGCAGGTCTGAGTCCCCTTGGTTTCAAAACTTCCAACACCTGAAAAGCCACAAGCATCATCAGAACTCAAAGCATAAACAAAACCAGGAAGGGGCTCGCGCCAATACAGGTATGAATAGCCACCAAAGAAAACAAATTTGTTACCAAACAGAATGAAGACCCATGGTCCAGCAGAATGAAAATCAAGTCGAAATAGAACAAGAGAAGCCAAACTATGGCATCAAGTTGCACAAGGACAGAAAACAAACCATTAAACGATGCAAGTTCATGTGCAAAGGTCCTACAAATCTGTCATATATTCAGCGGGATCCAAAGAAGCGCAGCAGCATACCAAAACAAAGCAAGAGAGCAGGTCAGTTCACAACAGCTCTGAACCAAACAAGTGAATTCACATCATAAAAATCAGAAGTGAATAAACGGACTGCACATCCAAGTTCTGATGCCTAAAGCGCCTCAATAAGAATGAGAAACGGAGGCAAGATGTAAGTTCAGAAAGATTATCAGAACCAGCTCGAATACAAGGGACTCAGTCCATGCCAATAAAGACTGTCACAGACATTACAATTGGAAGCACTGGGCTCAGCTTAACATCATAGCCCATTGAATCAACCTGCCAAAACCGCACAGAAGAGCTGAAATTCACGTCAGTTCAGAATTGCAAGCAGTATTAAATCACGGCATGGATTGCACCAGCAAGAATAATCTAATATAAACATGTCAGTTCATAAAACAAACAAGTACACAGACACATGGCTCGGTTAACCAAACACCATAACCCCAAATCATCATCGCCCAAACTCACTATCGCGTAAGTGTATCGAGGCAATATTAAGCATTCGTAGTTGGACACAATGGCCCATAGTATCAACTCTGAAACACAAAGAATTAAACATCATCAGCAGTTAAAACAACTCAAAGGGGGTAGGTGATAAACCACACGCGAAGATCCTCGGAAGCAACCGCGACATCGTCGAAGAAATGTCCCTCGAAGGCTCAGAACGGTGTCATCATTGCCGTATACCTTCCCCGACAATTTTGATTCGACCGAAGTCGTAGCATCAACCCTCTCTGAAAGAAGAAGAGGAAAAGAATCTGAGTTGCATCAAAGAGCGAACCAATCAAAAAACGAATCAGTTCGAGATCAAAACATCAAACAGAGATAAGAATCCATTAAGGAATCCTGGGAATTAAAATCAAACATCAATCAATCCAATCTGAAGGCAAACCATATCAGAAAAATAGAGAGATTTTGATTTGATAATTAATCAAAGCAAATCAGTTCAGACTAATAAAATTGAATCGAGTCAGGAAATCATATCAGTTCAATCAGGATTCCAAGAGGAGAAACGAGATCCCAATCGCATCAGAAAGCCCCTATTGGAACTCAATCTGGAAAAACCAAATGATCAAATCAAATCGAATCCCCATTTGCACTTAACCTGAATCAATCAAACAAATCAGTTCAGATTATATTCAATCGTAGAGTTCTGAAGATAGAAAGCTTTGAACCAAATCAGAAGAATCATATCAGCTGGAGATCAGAAAGGATCAATCAAACCCTAAAAAGGGAAACAAAGTTCAATCAGCATCCAATCGTAATCCCATCAGTATCTGAGAAAAATCAAAATCAAAATCAAATCGCATCAACACAAAATCAAATCAGATCATCAAATGCATATCTCAGAGAAAACGCAAGTTCAAGGCCCAAAAAGAGAGATAAAGAGAAGTTATAAAAGGGAGATACAACCTGATGGAAAGAGGGCGGAGAAACCCTAACGAAGAATACCCAGATCGCGTACAAACCCTAGCGAAGAAGTCACACGCAAAAAACCCTAAACGGCGCGAGCTCAGACGAAGTGATCGTCATCATCGCTCCGGGAGATCACCATCAATGAACGCGAATCAACAATACCCAGAGAGATCACCTTCACCGTTCGTGAAGAACGACGGGCAATCGACTCCACGGCCTCAGCTTCAACATCATCGGCCAAATCAAATGTAAATGCACTATCTCACATATTCTCGTGGTTCATATTTTTTCAGGAAAAGGGAGGATCACGGCGCGAGGAAGAAGAAAGATGAGAATGAGAGAAACGAGAGGAAGAACGAATGGAAACGGCGCCGCGAGATTGAGTTGGGGTCTGGAAACCCTAATTTTCCTTATGACTGCCACTTGGGTTGGGTCCGGATGTGGTGACCGGCCCAACCCTCTTCCCCTTTTATTTTTTCCTTTGGTTTGTCTTTTTAAATTCTATTTGTTTTATGTGTTTAAAAAAAAACCTTTTTTTTAATATTTTAATTTTATAATCTTTATAACAAAAAAATAATATAACATTTTCATTTTAATCCTTTTAAAATAAAACCTTTTTTAATATAATCAAAAAAACCCCTTTTTTTTTTAAAAATAAAAATTAAAACTTTTTTTTTAAATATAAAATTAAAACTTTTGTAAATATAAAATAATGAAAAACTCTTTTTAAAAATATAAAAATAAAACTTTTTTTAAATTCTTTTGTAAGCTAAATTATTAAATATTAAATAAAACAATAATAGATCTCGAGTTTGTATCTCATTTTCTTCATTGCCTCGTAATTCATCTGATAGCTGGTTGACTTTGCTTACTAACGGGTGTTCATTTTTTTGCAGTTCATATTTGGTGTATTGAATTTTCATTTAAGTTTCAATCATATTTGTATCTGTATCTCAATTGTAATCTCGCGAACCTAATAATCGCGTTTACTTTTCGCATTTAAATGTCTGCTTGATGTATGATTTAAATTTCTGCTGATGTATTGCAATATTTCTGTCACACTACACATCCGAAGGAATTAGGTCTAGCGTTTGACCACCGTGTCAATAGTCCTCAACCTCAAAACCTCAAAACTACACCTTACAAACCCTAATTTTCACAAATGCCTCGCCGCAGGCAAAATTACAATTTTACCCCTAGCATTAGGTCAAAGAGCCGCCGCGCTCATTTTAGGGTTTCCCGCCGTGGAATCCCTAATTTAACCCTAATTACAACTTAACAATTCAACGTAGAGATTGGGAGTTTCTACACTCCGCGTAAGCGTGTCCTCAAGACATGTTTATTCCCCTTGAGACCTTGACCACAGTCAAGAAGTCTCTAACCTCCCTATTGAGGGGAACTACGATTACTCTGATTCCACTCCCGTAAGGATACGTAGGCACAAGATGCAATGTCTTGCCGAGTAAACTTAGAATTAACCCCTTAGGTCTCTTTTCTCCCTTTTAATCCTTTGTACATATACCTTAAGCAAATAAATAAAGCAAATAGTAAACATTTGAACAAAAGGTTCCTGTAGAGTACTACAGAAGTTTAGGGTGCTAATACCTTCCCTAAATTTAACCAACCCCCGAACCCTAGATCTTTCCCCGCATTGTGTTTACGATGCAAAATAGGTTTTCCCTCTTTTGACCTTTTCCTTCGGATAAATCAAAGAGCGGTTGTGAATTGAATTGCGATTCAAACTCATTAATAGTTTGTAATCCTATTTCCACCGCAACAGAAAATGGCGACTTCACTGGGGAGAAAGTAAATTTTTGAGGGTTATCCCTAACTTGTTCATATTTATTATTATCTGTTATTATTCATTTGCGTGTATATATTTATGCTTTCAGGGTGGGATTGTTCCTTGTGCTGTGAGATAAGTCCTACGCCCGGACTAGTGACATTATTATAGGATGGGGATATATTCGATGAGGCTTATAGGGAGTGAATCCCGACCAAGCTGATTCGAGAATCTCTGCTCAGTTGAGACCTTTTCGAAAATGGTTCGGTTGAACGAGTAATCGCGAAAACTTTTTCCATGGTCGACTGGAGTCTGTGATATTGAGGGCCATAGTACCTTAACACCACCTCGGCCTTATTTAGGACGTAGTGCGGGAGCTATGTGGGAGTAATCTTACAATGGCTGCTACGCGATACTACACTCAAAAGAGGTTCTCTTGAGAATATTATTAACCCCTGAGTCAGTCGGAAGGTTGATAATATCCGAAAGATGGGCTGATGACTTTGGGCACTTTGTAGAACCTTGTTCGGCAGGTACAACTAACCTATAGTACACTCCTTTTGGGATGGGTAGACCTTGACTCCGCTCACGTTCCTTTAACCTAGGACTTTGTGTGTTTTCATGCATTGCATCCATAAAGCATCTCATTGCATTGTATTTCATGGAGCTCAATCATCATTTATGGATATCGCGGGATACCATGAATAAAGAAAATAATAAAATGAAAAAAAACAAGAAAAGGATTTCTTTGGTACCCCACGACATTCGTAAATGTTTGAATTCCATGAAATCTTCATCACAGCATCATTTATTGCATTGCATGTGTCTTCCGTTTTCTCATGTTCGGTTCTCTCGCCTTCCAGTTTCGTCACCCTGAGTTCTCGGCACCAATACAACACCAGAGCTCAAACTCGGAAGAGAATGGAGGATCAGGCAAAAGAGATTGATCGCCTTAGCAATGAACTTGAAGACCTTCGAGGGGGTATGGGGCGTATGATGGAATTGTTACATGTCATGAATGCTAAGATGGATACCCAGCCCACTGTTGTTTCTGAGATTACCGGCGTTACTGTGGACCCTCCACCAAGTGTGACCGTAGCAAGGGACCCACCTTATGGTCTTGCTCCCGGTTTTGTGCCTCCTCAAGCCACTGTTCCGATTAATCCGCCTGTTCAGCAAGCCGTGCCTTTATTTTCTGAAGTTTCTAGGGGGGCTCCCATCTTTGCACCACCCGTTGTACACACCCGTGCGCAACCGTACTTCAATGAAACAGTTTTTGATAATCTTGATGAGAATGTTGAGGGTTATGAGAAACATGATAAGCTTCGTGAAGAAGTAAACACCATCGTCCAGAGGTTGAAAAAAGTAGAGGGTGATCAAATTTTTGGGACTGCCGCAAGGGATGTCTGTTTGGTCTCCGGTTTGGTTATTCCCCCAAAATTCAAAACTCCGAATTTCGATCGTTATGAAGGTGCCACCTGTCCTAAGAGCCATCTGATCATGTATTATCGCAAAATGGCTGCCCATGTTGAGAATGATAAACTGATGATTCATTGCTTCCAAGATAGTCTGAAGGGTGCTTCCTCCAAGTGGTATTTAACTTTAGACCAGTCTCGCATTAAGAGCTTTCAAGATTTATCTGACGCTTTCATCAAACACTACAAGTACAATATGGATCTGGCGCCTGACAGAAGACAGTTGCTGAGTATGTCACAAAAGAATTCTGAGTCATTCAAAGAGTATGCTCAAAGGTGGAGAGAGACTGCTTCGCAGGTAGAACCTCCTTTGACCGAAAAAGAGTTAGCTGACTGGTTTGTCGACACGGTCCGTCCAGAATTTTACGAAAGAATGGTGGGTAGTGTGACTTCAAATTTCTCCGACATCGTTGTTGTGGGTGTCAAGATTGAATTGGGTATGAAAAGTGGTAAAATGACAAATAATCATGGTACTTCTAAGGATCAGCCGAAGAAACCTCCGTATAGCTCCCAGAAAAAGAAAGAGGGTGAGACTAATGCTATATCCTCTGGTAGACCAAGAGAACGCTTTTATCGACATCCGCAAGGTTATGCTCAACCTCAAGGGTACCCAGTCCAATATGCTCAACAACCCTATGTGGCAGCCATTACACCTTCTTTCAATCAACAGGTTCCCATGTATCAACCTATGCAACAACCTCCTGTTTATCCGCCTCCTGTCAACTATCTACAGGCGCCCAACACTCCTGCTCCTCAATAGCCAAAGAGTCCGGCTCCTCGCCAGAATGTTCCGAACAGAAGAACGTATAAGCCTTGTCCGCCGATTCCAATGACTTTTACCGAGTTGTATCCCTCTTTGGTCAAGCAAGGTCTAATCACCACTCGGGCTTTGGGTCCACCTCCTAATCCTCTACCCGCCAATTACAACGCCGCCGCTCATTGTTTATTTCATGAGGGTGCGCCTGGTCATGATCTGGAGAATTGTTATGCTCTCAAAAATATTGTCAGGGATTTATTGGAAAAGAAGGTTTTGTCATTTGAAGATCCTCAACCAAATGTTAAGAAGAACCCTTTTCCTAACCATGAGAGTGTCAATGCCATTAGTGCTGATTCGGGGGAAGGTTATGCCCTTGACGTTGAACAGATTAAGACTCCTCTCAAGATGTTCCATTCGAAACTGTTTGAAGCTGGTTTGGTAGATACTTCCCACGTTGCATGCGTAAGTTGTGAAGCCAGTGTTAAGGGTTGTGTGTTGGTTCAGAATGATGTTCAAAGGTTGATTAACGAGGGTGTTTTACAAGTGACAAGCCAGGCCAAGAAGGATGAGGTCGCTGTGGTTGAGCCTGTCTTCCATCAGCCTGAATCAAAGGGCAAGGTACCAGTGTTTAATCTATCAGGGGCAGGTCCTGCCAACCCCGTGTTCGATATACCAAAGTCGTCTATCCCTGAGGTGAACCAGCCTAGGCCGATAGTTATTCGAACACCCAGTCCGTTCCCTTTCAGTGATCCTAAAGCTGTCCCTTGGAAATACGACGTGACGATGATTGACAAGGAGTCTGGGAAGGTTATTCCAAAAGAAGAGGGTAAGGGCACTGTGACCAATATCGCAGAGGCAAGCAGGATGACTCGCAGTGGCCGTGTGTATACTCCCCATTCCAATGAGGTTTCACCTAAGGAAACCACTAATATCCCAGTGGCCGTCAGAGACAAAGGGAAGGGAGCTGTTACGAATGATGAAGATGCTGAGTTTTTGAGGATCATCAAGAAAAGTGACTATAAAGTTATCGATCAACTTCATCAGACCCCCTCCAAGATTTCGATTTTATCTCTGTTGATGAGTTCACCCGCTCATAGGATGGCCTTGCAGAAGGTTTTGACTCAAGCACATGTGGATCAAGATATCAGCACCAGTCGATTTGATAGTGTGATTGCCAATTTGACCGCCTGTAACACCCTTAGTTTCAGCAATGAAGAGTTACCGAAGGAGGGTCCGAACCATAATCGTGCTTTACATATATCGGTGAAGTGTCAGGAGGACAATTTAGCGAGAGTGCTAGTGGACACAGGGTCTTCTCTGAATGTTCTACCCAAGAGGGTTCTTGATAAGTTGGCTTGTAAAGAGACTGTGTTGAAACCTACTCCTTTGGTTGTCAAGGCTTTCGATGGCTCTCGTCGATCGGTAATGGGGGAGGTTGAGCTTCCTATCCTGATTGGTCCGCAAGTTTTTAATATCACGTTTCAAGTCATGGACATTAATCCCAATTACAGTTGTTTACTTGGAAGGCCGTGGATTCATGCTGCTGGGGCAGTAACCTCAACTTTACATCAGAAGATGAAGTTCGTGATCGATGGAAAGTTGGTTATTATACACGGTGAGGAGGATCTGATGGTCAGTAACCTGTCTTCTTTCCGTTACATCGAGGCCGAAGAGAATGCTTTAGAAATCTCCTTTCAAGCACTTGAGATCGCCAATGTTGTTCTGCTAGAAGTCGAAGAGACAGTGGGTCAGGGTAATCCATCTTTTGCATCACTGAAGAGTACCAAATCAAAAATTGACAGGGGCATTCCTGAAGGTTGGGGAGAGGTAATTGATGTCAAGACCAAGACTGATCGCTCTGGGTTGGGTTACAAACCAACTCAGAATGGAGCTGCCACAACCGTCGAAGGGCGTCCGAAGGTTATCCAAGAGGTATTTGTCAGCGGAGGTTTCCAAGTCAATGCCATCAGCGACTGTGAAGAAAATGAAGAGCTGAGCAACCTGGTGTTTAAGGGTGATGCAGTTTTGAACAACTGGGAGGCCGTAGAGATCCCTGTTATTTTTCCCTTGTCAAAGTAATTGTTTTTTTAAAGTTTCATTTACATTTTCAAATAAAAATCCGTAGCTCTGCCCAAGGCTATAGGGTCGCTTTTATCGGGCCACCTTTCATTTCTAAAAAGATATTAATAAAAGCATTTTGTTCAATTCCACTTTGGTTCATTTGCGTTTCGTTTTCACCTTTAAAAATGAAATTGGCAACCTTTTTCCCAAAAAAAAAAATAAAATAATAATAATAAAAAAAAACAGCATTTCATTCTTACATATCTTCGAGCATTTTAACTAAGTAAGCCTTCCATCATGCAGAGACATCGTAAACCTTGTTGGATCCAATGACTTTACTGACACTCCTGACTGGGATGCACCCATCAATCAAGCTGAGGACGAGGGTGAAGAAGATTTTGAAGTACCCGCTGAACTGACAAGATTGATTGAGTACGAGTACACAGAGCTTCAACCGCATAAAGAGCAGGTGGACTTAATTAATCTCGGTACAGATGAGAGTAAGAAAGAGGTCAAGATTGGTACAAAGCTTGGGACAGAGGTTAAACCGAGGTTGATTGAGTTGTTAAAAGAGTATATGGATGTGTTTGCGTGGTCGTATCAAGATATGCCGGGCCTAGACACGGATATTGTTGTTCACAAGCTGCCGCTTAAGCCGGATTGTCCACCTATCAAGCAAAAACTTCGAAGAACGAGACCCGACATGGCTTTGAAGATTCGAGATGAGGTTAAAAAGCAGTTGGATGCAGGTTTCTTGGCAGTCGCAAAATATCCAGATTAGGTTGCCAACATTGTGCCAGTGCCTAAGAAGGACGGTAAAGTTAGGATGTGTGTAGACTACAGGGATCTGAACAAAGCAAGTCCGAAAGACGACTTCCCTCTGCCACACATTGATACACTGGTAGACAATACAGCCAGTTTTGCGTTGTTCTCATTTATGGATGGTTTCTTTGGCTATAATCAGATCAAGATGGATCCCGATGATCGAGAGAAGACTACTTTCGTTACTCCTTGGGGAACCTTCTGCTACAAAGTCATGCCCTTCGGTTTAAAGAACGCGGGGGCAACTTACCAACGCGCTATGACCACTCTCTTTCATGATATGATGCACAAGGAGATTGAGGTGTATGTGGACGATATGATAGCCAAATCTCAGAGTGAAGAGGAGCATCTAGACCATTTGGTGAAATTGTTTGAACGACTCAGGAAATATCAGTTGAAATTGAATCCTGCTAAATGTACCTTCGGTGTCAGATCCGGAAAACTGCTTGGTTTCATTGTTAGCCAGCGAGGGATTGAGGTGGATCCTGACAAAGTCCGAGCCATTCAAGATATGCCGGCTCCGCGAACCGAGACGCAAGTTAGAGGTTTTCTGGGGCGCTTGAATTATATTTCCAGGTTTATCTCCAATATGACCGCTACTTGTGAGCCGATATTCAAATTACTTTGCAAGGGGCAGACAGTTGAGTGGAACCCCGATTGTCAGAAAGCGTTTGAGAAGATTAAAGGTTATTTGCAAGATCCCCCTATCCTAATTCCTCCCGTGCCTGGAAGACCGTTGTTTATGTACCTTACCGTTCTTGAAAAGTCTATGGGTTGTGTGCTTGGGCAACATGATGAGACTGGGAAAAAGGAACATGCGATTTATTACCTGAGCAAGAAGTTCACTGATTGTGAAAACAGATACTCACCATTGGAGAAAACTTGTTGTGCATTGGCATGGGCCGCTAAGCGCCTTCGGCAATATATGGTCTGTCATACCACATTGTTAATTTCTAAAATGGATCCGATCAAGTATATTTTTGAAAAACCTGCTCAAACTGGGAGGCTAGCCCGTTGGCACATGTTGTTATCCGAATATGACATCCAATATGTACCCCAGAAGGCAATTAAGGGTAGTATTTTATCTGATTATCTTGCAGACCAGCCAGTTAAAGAGTATGAACCTCTTAAGTTTGATTTTCCCGATGAGGATATTTTGTTGATTAAAAGAGATTGTGAAGAGCCCGATCCGAGCGAAGGTCCGGAACCAGGTCTTTGGTGGAGGATGATGTTTGATGGTTCCTCGAATTTCAATGGGCATGGTATAGGCGCCGTTTTGATGAACCCGAAGGGTGGATTTACTCCATTTACAGCAAGATTGGACTTTGAGTGTACTAATAACGTCGCAGAATATGAAGCATGTATTCTTGGCCTCGAAGCGGCGATTCACCTCCGAATCAAACTTCTTAAGGTAAGTGGTGACTCAGCCTTGGTTATTTACCAGGTACAAGGCAAATGGGAAACGAAGAATGAGAAGTTGATCCCTTATAAGGACTATATTATTGAGTTGATCAAGTATTTCGACGAGATAGAGTTCGAGCACGTTCCTAGATCAGAGAATCACGTTGCTGATGCTTTAGCCATGTTAGCATCCATGTGGAAAGTTAAATTCGTCAATGAGGCACCTCTTATCCATATTGAGCGCAAAGTTGAGCCCGCTTATTGTCAGATGGTCGAAGAAGTTGAGGTGGATGAAAAGCCTTGGTTTCATGATATCAAGAACTATCTCGTCAAGCAGGAGTATCCCGATGGTGCTACTGGTCTGGACAAGAAAACATTGAGAAGACTGGCGTCCAAATTCTTTATCAGTAATGGTGTGTTATACAAGAGAAATCACGACATGGTTCTGCTCAGATGTGTTGATAAACGGGAAGCGGACATGTTACTGCAGGAAATTCATGAAGGGACCTTCGGAACTCATGCCAATGGTTATGCTATGTCCAAGAAGATGTTAAGGGCTGGGTATTACTGGTTAACCATGGAAGCCGACTGCATCCAATACGCTAGAAAATGCCATAAGTGCCAAATTTATGCT
>OZ012736.1:258273677-258372914 GCA_963859935.3 Lathyrus sativus | reverse complement strand
AGCCGTTGCCTCCCGTATTATCTCCCAAATTGACATCACCCAGCCCAACGTTATGGACAGCAGTCTCATTCCCAACTCCGACGTTACCATTCACAGCAGCGGTAGCGTGGTTGACATTAGCAGCAGGTATATTGACTACAGGTGGAGCCACTGGCGTGGGAGTGCCGTCTCCATGAACAGTATCGACCCGTACAGACTGATGATCTTCATTACCATGACCAGCGTTTCGAGCCAACAGAGGCTGGACCATGGCCTGCAAATTCTCCTGCCCTTTTGCAATAGCTTCCATGGTCTGCATAAAGAGAGCGAGCTTCTCGCGCACATCTTGCATCTCGTTCTGCATTTGATCCATTATTCTTCGACAGTTGGTGCGGGTAGAATAGCGGTGCGGGTGCTGATCTGCAATCCTGTAAAGTACCTGGTGCAGAGCAGGACATAAGACATTATTCAAAGATTACCTGTAATGCAATATGAATATGAATACAATGCAATGTGTCTGTGCATTAGGGAAATTCATTCCCCCAGTTCTAGTGTGAAGGTGCCAGTGCGGTGACAGTGCTGACAATAGGAATATTGGAGCTGAACCATAGAAAGCCTCATATATTGCAGGGGAAATCAATAAGCCCAGAGTACAATATCACTGAGAGTACAAAGAAGGCATGACCTCAACCAACAATCCTGGTGATGGTCAGCACTATGCAAATAAAGCATACAAACTACTATATGAAATGATCAAATCCTCCCAAAAGTCTGGTACTCTTCTATCAACTTCTTGGTCTCCGGATGGCTTGGTCGATCAAGCAGCCCTTCAACAAGTTGGTTTCTCTTCTTAAGAACACGGCGCACGTCTTCAGCAGTTTCTTCCCATGTTGCTTCTCCGAAGCAATCTTCTAGCTTTCGCTTCTGAGATACCGCTTCATCTCTGCATTTGATTGCCTTGTTCAGTGCATGCTGGACACTATACCGGGTCATCACCTCTTCCTCACACTTCTTGATGCTAGACTTCAACTTCTCTTCGAGGTCGGAGATTTGCTGCTTCAGCTTGTCTTCTCTCATCTTATTGTTGGTGAGAGTGGCGTTCCAAGTCTTATTGCAGGAAGAGATCTCTCGGTGTGCTGCGTCAAGCGCCTTCTTTTTGGCTTCCAGCATGTCATGGGAGCTTCTGAACTCTTGCCCCAGACGTTCACGCTTTTTCTTTTCCTCAGTCAACTCAGCCCCTAACCTGTTTAACAGCTCGATTTGTTGTTGGAAAGCATATACGGCCTTGTTTTTCTCACTGCGTACCTGAGCTAGCTCCTGCTCTAACCCTTCGTTGATCTTCAACAAGGCTTCCTTTTCCTTCACAACTTGCTCGTAGGCCTCCCTAGAAACAGTAGTTGGCTCTTCTGCCGGGACGGGAGCAATGACGGGTGCAGCTGGAAATGGCATTAACAACTGACTTGCTCTTTCCTGGATCCAAACCCTGTAAGGCCCATAAACCTGGCAATCGTTCTTACCTAACAGGGGCTTCCCTTTGCGGTTAATACGTGTCCAGGCATGTTGCAACTTGGCTAATAACTCCCCCTTCACGTCACCTGTGAAGTACAGAGATTCCCGTACTTCTTCCTCCTGAGGTGGATTCTTCAGTGCATATCCGAACTGACGAATGAATAGAGAAGGGTTGTAATTGATACACCCTTTTCTTCCTATCAGCGGCACATTAGGGTACCCAGAACAGCTGAAGATGAGCTCAGATCCCAACAGGTCTCGATTAAACCACACAACATCTTCGGAACATAGCCTCATCAGGCGCTCTGACCAACTGGCTGAGGTTGCACTGTCCACAAATGGTCCCTTCATGGGGAGATGACTTTTGAACCACATATTTAATAGAGGAGCACAGCAGTAAACAACTTTTCCCCTTCGGTTTTCGTTCTTATAGTGCAATGAATGATAGAAGTCTCCGATCAACGTTGGCACTGGGTTGCCTGCAGCAAACAGATAGAAAGCATCCAGATCTACAAAGTTGGGCAAGTTAGGAAACAACACAATTCCATAAATGCATAAAGCCAAAATAGCATTGAAAACCACCCAACAACCGTTCTTGGCGTACTCTTGAGCCTTGCCAACCAGAAAATCTAGAGAGAAACCGGGAACCCCAAGCCAAGAAGTCACCAAAAACTCAGCAGCATTCATATGCAAGGCTTTGGCTAAGTCCTCCAACTTGGGCTCAGCAGCAGAGTGAATAAAGGGAACCTTGTTCTGCACGGGAAGCTCAGTAAACTCCACATACTCCTCAATGGTAGGCCCTAGAATGAAGTCAGCAAAAGTAAAGCATCTCAATGCGGGGTCATAGAACTGCATCAAGGTGTATAGCCCGTTCATCTCATCAGCCGTGGGCTTGCAGACTAATCTCAGTAATCTCCCATGATTCATTCTGAAGCTTCTCCTAACCTCCTCATCAGCAAGAGATATCAGACCAAGCAAGGAAGTAATATCAGGTGAAGGCAGCTTATACGCAACTGTCTTCCTCAAACCAGCCATGATCAAACTCAGAAGTCTGGGTACTAGAACCGGGGAATATGCAAATGCACCTGCAGCACAGACACACGTTAGTGAAATGCGAGTGGTAATGGATATGCAGACAATGCAATGCAAGTAACATGCAACAGGGACCAAAGCTGTAGCTGAATAGCCTGAACCCAATCAAGAAAGGTCTCAGATAGACCATCCAGAAGTCATCAAACCCTGGTCTCAGATAGACCTAAAACAAAGCTCCAATACTGGTCTCTGACAAACCTCAAACAATAACTCCCACTGGTCTCTGGCAGACCTCAAATCACATCTCCAATTGGTCTCTGACAGACCTCAGAACACTCCAACTGGTCTCTGACAGACCTCAGAACACATCTCCAAATGGTCTCTGACAGACCTCCTAACACATCTCCAAATGGTCTCTGACAGACCTCCTAACTCTCCATAAATACCCAGGATCTCTGATCAAGAAATAACCGGTAGTCTGAAGGTCTAGTTACCTGCATAACCCCAAACCCTCTCACAGGTGGATGTCCTAGTAACTGACAAAGGTATGGCATCCTATGCGGTCGTCGGCGTCACAGACTTTCAGGGTTGATGATACGATTCCCAGAAGGAGTGGCATCATCAAATCCTGAAGAGGCCTCACTTAGCCAACTTCCAAATGATCGGTTCCCGGAGTCGACAATTCAGCTGACCAACAACCCCTTCGACCCAAAGGGTAGAAAAAGAAGCCAACCAAAAGAACCTCGTCCGAGTGTAGATTTCATGAGACACTAATGCAAGCAAAGCCGGCACGCGCCCACTACTTTCTACTCTAATTCTAGGTGCACTCAAGCCCAGGTCCGGCTTATCTCTCAATCATAGAACCACCCATCACCCCCAATACAGCAATAACAATCAATATATATAATGCTGAAAATAAAGGTCAGAAATATAAATCCATACAAAATCCTCAACGGGAAAACAAGCGCTAGGATTGACTCGCTCAAAGGGACGTTAGATCCCAAATGCATAAGAACTATCGCAGTCCTTAGCAGCCAGGGGACGTTGGATCCCCAGCAGAGTCTCCAGCTGTCGCTACTGCGAAAATCGGCGCCGGCTGACAGAAGAGTCGCCACCGTGCGTTATTTATCCCACGGGAGGGAAAGGAAACGCTCAGAGTAAACCTCGCACAACACGGGAAAGGTATGGTCGTCGCAACCAAAACCTGGATTCGGGAGTCGGTTACGCAAGGGGAAGGTATTAGCACCCCTCACGTCCGTCGTACTCGACGGGATCCACGCTTGTTTTCGGGTATGGATTGTTATTCTATCTAAACTATAGGTCAAGGGTTAAAAAGAAAATAAAAATGACTCGGCAAAGTATCGCACTTTATGCCTACGTATTCCCGCCTGGAACGAGAAATCAGAGTCAACGTAGTTCGCCTACCTACGGGAAAGGAGGGGAAGGTTGCTCGCTAGGATATCGCATCCTATGCCTACGTACTTCCACACAGCATGGAAGATCAGAGCAAACGTAGTTCGGGCCACGTACGACACAAGTCTGTCTTGATTGATTTTACTCCTTCTGAAAAAGGTTTTTCTGATTAACAGTCCCGGCAGACAAAAATGACGTTTTGATGAGTTCACATTCTTTTACGGAAGAAGTGTCTTTTATTGAGTTTGAAATCTTTACGTGTTTTTCTGTTTGTTTTGAGGAAGAAGAGACAGAACTCTAACCTATGGTTGCGAAGGGAATCAAACTACCCTAATGTTATCATGCATGGGTTAAGACCTAGTGTCTATCATGCTCCTCTCTTGCACAGAAAGAAACAGAGATCCTACGGGAACAGACGGAAACAAAAACAATATCAGATATATATAGTAGAACAGTAAAATGCATGGATGCAACAATACAAGCGAGGCAAGGGAGTCCCACTCAACCTCGAACCTAGAAAACAATAGGCAAAAGTGAACAGACTTCACTTTCAACCCAACAGGGTAAACAGCAAACAATACAGTCCGGAAAACCAATCAATACATCAGAAATGAAATACAGCAAAAATAAACAGCTACAGCAGCTCTGCAACAACACCTATCTTCAAGTCATCTCCAATCAGCTACAGGCTTCAACAAGCATCAATCTCCATCTTCATGGCCTTCAGGCAAGGGCTTTGATCATCAGACTTCTATCTGCAATGGCTTTTCTTCAAGTCTCAGGCTCCAGGATGAACATCAGCCAACCAGATGAAGTGAATGAATGTTAGACAGTTAATTACCTACCAAGGGTGGTTCATCAACTGTTAACATTAAACAGAAAGTTTTCTTTCAAAAGTTCTATCTTTCAAATACATTCACTGATCCTTCCAAAGGAAGGAGGTGGATATTTGAAAGAGACTTTGAATCATAGAGAAAGGATAGAGGCAAACAAAGCCATCTATGTTTGAGAAGCAAGCTTTCTAATCTAGAGCTCTGCCTAGCTCCTAAACCCTAGTCTCCTCAGCAGCTGCTAGCAAGAACCTCCTCTCCAACTCTGGCAGTTGTTCTTCAATCTCTGGATCTCCAATGGTCTTCATCTCCTCAAGTCCTCAGCTCTCCCAAGTCCCAGACAATCCCAACACCCACACAAGCAAGCAATAATCCCCAGAGGGCACACCACACCAGTCAATCAGATATACAGTAGATTAATAGCAGTAGGGGAATCCTGACTTTTTCTAAGGGATCTAATAACTACCCATAGCCCCTATAGTCCCATAACTAAACTAGTCAAACCCTAAGCCCTAAGGGAAATGAATTGATTCTCCTAAGTCATCACCTGAAACCCTAGTTTTGTCCATGTTATTCTCACCTACACTAAACACCTAAAATTAACTTCTAAAAATGGGAACTAAATTGAATCTACAAGTTCAATGTCTAAACTAAACAACCTAAAAAGAATGGATGAAAAATATTGAAGCAATTAATAGAACAAAAAATAACAAGATCATGTATGAAATGAAATTATATAAAATGTTATTTATTTAGAAAATATGGAAAAAATATCAAATAAAAAATAAAATGCCATTTTTATTTTCTATAATTTTCTTGACATCCTAAAGAAAAATATGCAAAAAGAATGAATTAAAAATGATGATTTTTTCTATTTATTATGAATTTTTTAAAATGAATGAAAAATGAAAAGAAAATAATAAAGAAAATATAAAGAAATAGCCAGAGGGGGTGAGAATAGCAGGATACCCTAGTTCAGCGCGTTGGGCTTACTAAATTGGGGGGTGCGAATAGCTGTCTGAGCCCAATCCCCCCAATTAGTGAAACGGTGCGTTTTAGATTTTAAATTTTCCCACCAAACTCAGGCTACGCGTGGACCGTCCGATGCCACCCTCCAGTCCAAGGTCAAACGTGCATCCTACGGCTTTGGAGTCATCATCAACCTTGGACTCCCTAGGGTTTCAGATACCCTCCATGCACGATTCCATCTTCAAGCATTCGGTTCTCCCTCATCTCCTCATGAAAATCAAAACTACAAACACCAAACTTGCTTCATTTTCCACGCAGAATGCAACTACGTCATCAGTTCTTGTTAAACTTCACCCAATCACTAAACACGATAGCTTCCCTTCCATGGCTGCCTCAATTCTGACCTTCACTAAACCCTAATCTCTTGCTAACATAACATTAATCAAGCATCACTGATCATGCTACGCTAATCCAAATGAGCCACCACTCACTAATCTCCTAGTTATGGATCAAAACAGTTTTATGGCTCATGCAAGAATCTTCACCAATTCACACTAAAAGCTTCAGGATTACTCCTTTAACCACCTAGGTCACTATTATCCTAACAAACCTATGTCATGCTAACTACATCAAGCCAATTTGAATGGAGAACATACCTGGTATAATTTGAAAAACAGAATGGTGAATCCTTCACTTCGAGCTCAGCAATGGCTTAAACTTGATCAATGTGCTTGGATCTTGATTCTGTATGCATCTACTCTTGCCCAAACACTCTGAATTCTTGTAATGGATTCTTCTTGCACTTTTGAGAATGAACTTACAACACACGAATTTGGAACTATTTCCACTGGATCTTGCTTGAAACTGGTTATATGATGATTGTAGAGAATGATGGGATCAAGAACTTTGCAAAATGATCAAGATTTGAGGGAGTTTGAGTAGTTTATGCAAGAATGAGAAAATGGATGAAAATTGAAGCTTTGAACAAATGGGAGCACCAACCCTTGCATGAATCAGCTTGTATGAATATATAGATGATGTTGGAACCTCCTAGAACATTGGAGAAATTTCCCTTGCATTTTTCCTTTTCAATTTGGATTATGTTACTTTCAATTCAAGCAACCATGGATAACTCACAAATTATGACCTAAGCTCAAAATTCCACTTTAGCCAATGTTTTTAAAATGCCTTTTCCATTCAAAATGACCTATAATTTTGCATCATTTGGCCAAGATATGAAAAATATCATTTTTTAAGTCATTTTTCTTCATTAAATTCAACCATTTTGAAACCTTGTGATATGAATCTTTCCAATCTCTCATGGTCACTTTTCTAGACTCAAAATGTCATTTGGAGCAAGTTTGATGTTGTAAGTTCTTCCATTTGAGGCCTCCTTGTATGAGTTTTGGACATAGGTTAAAATGACCTGTAATTCACAAATGACCAAAATACCCTTTGCTTGCCAAGACCATAAGTTGAGTTCCACACATCATATGAAGGCATACTATACCATTATAGAAAGATAAGACAATGAGGAACAATTATTATGTTGACCAAGAATTCATTTGAAATCTCCTTGAGGGGTAAAAATTGCTTGGAAGTCAAGTCACTTTCACAGACAAAATTTCAGATACCTCAGATGACCTGTAACTTGCAAGGACCATAACTTGAGTTCTATAAATCTCCTTGATGTCTTCCACCACTCAAATTAAAGGTCTTGAGATCCTCTACAAGTTTCATGTTGGCCAAGAAGCCATTTGAAGCTTGCATTTTGACTTATCTTGCTTGGAAATTTGACCTAAACTAGGGGATTTTACATAGAAACCCTAATTTAGAAACTCCTCTTCTCCTTGATTTCTCTTGATTCCTGCTTAGCACAACAACATATCCTTATTCTTCATGTCAAATGATGAACCCCACATCTCTCCAATAGCCCTTTATGCCCTTCAATCAGTCAATTGACCTAGGGTTGGCCTATGGTTGACCCAGATGAAACCCTAGTTGACTGTCTTCAACTGCAATTCTTGTGATCACATCAACCACCTGTTTTCTTCTCCAAATGACTTTCTAAGCCTCTCATGATGTCTAGATACTCCCCATGCTCTCCATTCACAGCTCACAACCCCCTTGTTGACCCTCAGATACCCTCAGATAGGAGATAGACTCAAGGCTTGATCTACTGAACTCCCTGCTTTCAAATTCTTCTCTGATGACTTGAATGAGATTGAATTAGGGTAATAACCTCTGGATAGGCCTCTAGAGATGAGAATAATGCTTGATCCCCTGTTGGATGACTTGCTATGCTTATGCTATGCAGATGATTAGTCTATGTACATGACTCTATATGCAAATGCTAATGATATTGAAACATAAACCAAGTGAATAAGGTTCGGCAAATTCTAGGGTGCAACAACATAAAACAAATAGAATTTAAAAAGACAAACCAAAGGAAAAAATAAAAGGGGAAGAGGGTTGGGCCGGTCACCACATCCGGACCCAACCCAAGTGGCAGTCATAAGGAAAATTAGGGTTTCCAGACCCCAACTCAATCTCGCGGCGCCGTTTCCATTCGTTCTTCCTCTCGTTTCTCTCATTCTTATATTTCTTCTTCCTCGCGCCGTGATCCTCCCTTTTCCTGAAAAAATATGAACCACGAGAATATGTGAGATAGTGCATTTACATTTGATTTGGCCGATGATGTTGAAGCTGAGGCCGTGGAGTCGATTGCCCGTCGTTCTTCGCGAACGGTGAAGGTGATCTCTCTGGGTATTGTTGATTCGCGTTCAGTGATGGTGATCTCCCGGAGCGATGATGACGATCGCTTCGTCTGAGCTCGCGCCGTTTAGGGTTTTTTGCGTGTGACTTCTTCGCTAGGGTTTGTACGCGATCTGGGTATTCTTCGTTAGGGTTTCTCCGCCCTCTTTCCATCAGGTTGTATCTCCCTTTTATAACTTCTCTTTATCTCTCTTTTTGGGCCTTGAACTTGCGTTTTCTCTGAGATATGCATTTGATGATCTGATTTGATTTTGTGTTGATGCGATTTGATTTTGATTTTGATTTTTCTCAGATACTGATGGGATTACGATTGGATGCTGATTGAACTTTGTTTCCCTTTTTAGGGTTTGATTGATCCTTTCTGATCTCCAGCTGATATGATTCTTCTGATTTGGTTCAAAGCTTTCTATCTTCAGAACTCTACGATTGAATATAATCTGAACTGATTTGTTTGATTGATTCAGGTTAAGTGCAAATGGGGATTCGATTTGATTTGATCATTTGGTTTTTCCAGATTGAGTTCCAATAGGGGCTTTCTGATGCGATTGGGATCTCGTTTCTCCTCTTGGAATCCTGATTGAACTGATATGATTTCCTGACTCGATTCAATTTTATTAGTCTGAACTGATTTGTTTTGATTAATTATCAAATCAAAATCTCTCTATTTTTCTGATATGGTTTGCCTTCAGATTGGATTGATTGATGTTTGATTTTAATTCCCAGGATTCCTTAATGGATTCGTATCTCTGTTTGATGTTTTGATCTCGAACTGATTCGTTTTTTGATTGGTTCGCTCTTTGATGCAGGTCAGATTCTTTTCCTCTTCTTCTTTCAGAGAGGGTTGATGCTACGACTTCGGTCGAATCAAAATTGCCGGGGAAGGTATACGGCAATGATGACACCGTTCTGAGCCTTCGAGGGACATTTCTTCGACGATGTCGCGGTTGCTTCCGAGGATCTTCGCGTGTGGTTTATCACCTACCCCCTTTGAGTTGTTTTAACTGCTGATGATGTTTAATTCTTTGTGTTTCAGAGTTGATACTATGGGCCATTGTGTCCAACTACGAATGCTTAATATTGCCTCGATACACTTACGCGATAGTGAGTTTGGGCGATGATGATTTGGGGTTATGGTGTTTGGTTAACCGAGCCATGTGTCTGTGTACTTGTTTGTTTTATGAACTGACATGTTTATATTAGATTATTCTTGCTGGTGCAATCCATGCCGTGATTTAATACTGCTTGCAATTCTGAACTGACGTGAATTTCAGCTCTTCTGTGCGGTTTTGGCAGGTTGATTCAATGGGCTATGATGTTAAGCTGAGCCCAGTGCTTCCAATTGTAATGTCTGTGACAGTCTTTATTGGCATGGACTGAGTCCCTTGTATTCGAGCTGGTTCTGATAATCTTTCTGAACTTACATCTTGCCTCCGTTTCTCATTCTTATTGAGGCGCTTTAGGCATCAGAACTTGGATGTGCAGTCCGTTTATTCACTTCTGATTTTTATGATGTGAATTCACTTGTTTGGTTCAGAGCTGTTGTGAACTGACCTGCTCTCTTGCTTTGTTTTGGTATGCTGCTGCGCTTCTTTGGATCCCGCTGAATATATGACAGATTTGTAGGACCTTTGCACATGAACTTGCATCGTTTAATGGTTTGTTTTCTGTCCTTGTGCAACTTGATGCCATAGTTTGGCTTCTCTTGTTCTATTTCGACTTGATTTTCATTCTGCTGGACCATGGGTCTTCATTCTGTTTGGTAACAGATTTGTTTTCTTTGGTGGCTATTCATACCTGTATTGGCGCGAGCCCCTTCCTGGTTTTGTTTATGCTTTGAGTTCTGATGATGCTTGTGGCTTTTCAGGTGTTGGAAGTTTTGAAACCAAGGGGACTCAGACCTGCCGGCATCCGGGTCTGAGTCAGAACTTGCCTATGTTGCCTTATTCTCGTATCAGTTTGGAAATCCAATCGCGGCAAAACGAATCAGTCCCGCTTCTTTTATTTTTTCTATCTCTCGGATGTCCCGTATCGATAAGAACAGGTATTACCTGATCTGACGCCCACGGCGCGGATCGGTAATGGGGGGTAGGACGCAGCTTCGGTTGTGCCCCTCCCGGCACTCGATGATGACATTGTTCTGAGAGTGTCGAAAAACTTCTAACATTTTTTTCTACACTGTTTGTTTTCTTTTTTATGTGCAGGTTAGCCGAGGATTCGTGGAGAAGTTCAAAGACAACATGAAGACATTAAGATGTTCTTAGGATTTAGGATAGATACTTTAATGTAATCCCTTAGGATTTAGAACTTTAATGCATTTCCTTGTAACAGCACTTATAAAATGTGAAGCAATCTCCACTTCTTGTATGATGAAATTTTTTTATGAAATAAAATTCCCAAAATTTTGAATTTATTTATATTTTATTCTTAGTTAAAAAATATAAACATTTGTGAATAAATCCACAAGTATTTAAATTCATTAACATAGGCATAAAACATAAACACTCCCAAGTGATATTCTCACTTGTGCACTCGTCTCATTTGTAGTTCTAACCTCATCATCTGATTAAAATCCCATTTAAATGTTAACCAAACATTTCATAACCAAACACGGATGTGCACCATAATCACAACAGTTTCAACACTACTCATAATTAAATTCCACCGACCAACTGCCAAGATCTTGATATGATCAGACCCGGTGATAGATAAATGCCTCAAAACCACAACGTATCAAACGCCTCAGAATTTTAATAGCAACCCGTCTTCAAGGAATTGGTAGAATTTGTGTAAAATGACCAAAATACCCCTGGGACCAAATCTGCAAAACAAACACCTCCATCACTTGTTATTGGTTAGCGAATGTACATATGAAATGACTGGCTAAATATAAGGGTAAAATTTGGGGTATTACAGTTGCCCCTATTTAAATAGCTACACCGGACGATTTGAGTGACAGAGACTCGAGGAATCGTGGTGGAGAGATTTAAATATAGATAACCGAAAATTT
Organism: Lathyrus sativus; assembly: GCA_963859935.3. Classification (NCBI taxonomy): domain Eukaryota; kingdom Viridiplantae; phylum Streptophyta; class Magnoliopsida; order Fabales; family Fabaceae; genus Lathyrus; species Lathyrus sativus. The sequence goes on along the minus strand of OZ012736.1, from coordinate 258,361,400 downwards.
TGCCCTTATATGCGACGGTATGCAATGCTATGGACAAAGCGAGGACCGCTTAATGCAGATGATATGGATATGATGTGATGCGTATGCTGGAATGATGAATATGAAAATGATGACAAGCGCTACGAGGCAGACGCTACGAGAAGAACACACTGGGGAAAATGTCGTGCTGAGACACAGTACAAACACTGGGGAATCCTAAAATGATGGTCAGCTGGTGCGAACACGACCAATTGTCATCTTGGGAACGAGATTCTCAAATGGAGGTGACACCTGTAAGACGGCCTCCACTGGGGAATCTAAAAATAAAACTGGATCACGTACGATTGCAAGATCGATTACAGAATGCTGGAGCATTGAGCAAAGAATAACATCCAAGCTTCTGTAAACTATCTCTCGTGACAGGATCAAACGGACTTTTCGGAACTCCGTAGCAAATATACAGGGTAAAAACCGGCTGTATGCCAAAATACATGGACTTTGATGGGAAATGCCCTGATAAGCTTCTCGAGGGAGAATTGTCACTTGGAAGGGACTTATGTGCCAAAATGGATAAGCACTCAAATAAAGAGGCTGCTGCTTATCTGATAAATAAATCTTCTCGCATTTAAGGTCGGCGCCTGGAATACGATTCTGATTTTTCTCTTACTGAGGGATAAATAAACTTCTTCATGCTTCAAGATCGTGCTCTCTTGACCATGAAAAGGGTAAACTGAAATTCATCATACTTCAGAATCGTACTCTCCTGAATATGACTCGGCTTTTTCGTGTAAATGAAACTCTTCATACTTCAGAATCATGCTCTCCTGAATATGAAAAGGGTGGACTGAACTTCCTCATACTTCAGAATCGTGCTCTCCTGAATATGATTTGGTTGTAAATGAATTTTTCATACTTCAGAATCGTGCTCTCCTGAATATGAACATGGCTAATTGAACTTCCTCATAACTCAGAATCGTGCTCTCCTGAATATGATTCGGTTGTTTCTTGTAAATGAAATTCTTCATACTTCAGAATCGTGCTCTCCTGAATATGAAAGTGGATAATCGAACTTCCTCATAACTCAGAATCGTGCTCTCCTGAATATGATTCGGCTCTTGAAATTTCTTCATTCTTCAGAATCGTGCCCTCCTGAAAAACGGCCAATTGAACTTCCTCATAACTCAGAATCGTGCTCTCCTGAATATGATTCCGCTCCTTCTTTTACTAAAGGATAAATGAACTTCTTCATAACTTCAGAATCGTGCTCTCCTGAATATAATTCCGCTCAAACCTCCCCGTATTTCAAGATCGTGCTCTCCTGAATACGATTTGGTTCATACCTCCTATACTTCAAGACGACAGGTAAATGGAAGCCCAACTGCTCCATGGAGATGGCCATTTGCTGCGAGTCATAACGAAGATAGGATCGACTTCTTAGGTGAGAAGTGTTGTATATTGATGCTGTAAGATGTAAAGTGTAAAGAGTTGTAACATGTAGGATTGTAAAGTGTTGTATTGGTAGATTTTCCAGGCGTGAACTGGCGTGTATCTGTAAAGGATTGTAGTTGATTTTCTTGAAAGATAGTGCAAAATAAATGCACGTCCGGGTACAGTGATAAACTTCTCAAGCGAGATAGTCGCGTATCTGTCATGGTATGGTGAAAACCTTTACATGGTGCAAAATAAATGCACGTCCGGTTGGGATTGACGACCGACAAGACTGAGATTCAATCTAGGATCGAGCTAGAAAGTAGACTGGTAATCGAGACTCCATCGAGGGAATGAACCCGAAGGGTAGACATCTTATCCTGGCGGGGAAAGATAGCTGAAGTAACCGTCATCCATGAGGATCGAGCTCCGTGGGGAAACAGGAAACACATATGTATTTTATTCTTAGGGCTGACGATCTACTTGAAGAGAATGGACGAACCCAGTTACTCGGCGGTAACGACCAATGATAGAGACACAATGAACCTGTGCATGCTAACGTGTATGTTAATGAATATGTTAATACGAATGTATGTTATGAAATGAGTATATAATGAGTATGTAATGAATATGTAATGAATATGTAATGAGATATGTAATGAAATAGGCATGTGATGCTTATGCCCCTGCGTATACTGACGAACAGACTAGAGACGGGATGAGAGATGAAATAAACATCTCGACGGGGATACCCTGTGTTCTCTGCAACCAATACGTCAATCATGGGAGGGAATGGTAGGACCAACTCTGGCGTCAAAATTCTGAACTCTCTGGGGAGGAAATAAATTGCTTAGGTGCACAGTATCACGTCTTCACATGGGGAGAAGAAAACCTGAGGGACACTTTCGAGTTACCCAAGAAAAGGTTGTCAGCTTATAGTCTCTCTGGGGACTGTGTCATAGCAATGGTTTGAAAGTGTTTCTGCAATAATGATATTTCCGGGGAGTGAAAAGATCCTTCTGAAATTTCCACAAGTCAAAGTAATTTATTACATTTTGAATTTGTTGTTTTTGAAAAACAGTTTTGAAAAATCTACAATGCACCTTTCATTTTCGAATTTTAAGAATAAACGCATTTTGCATAACAATAGAAAACAAAGAGCAATGCACCAAGGAATGTAAGTAACAAGATGGTATCTTTTATTTAAAGGGCGGTAGCTCGCTGAAGGCATAGCTCCACAGATGATTATGTTTTGAAATTGGCAACATGGGAAAAAGTTACATTGAATCCAATGACACCTACTGACACTAATAACTAAGACTAATCCAGAATCTTGCTTCGGGCAGGGATGAAAGAAACGAAACATGGCTCTCTGATGCAATGAAATGCCTTTGTCCCTAACTTTTGCCTGGACCGCCCTCTCGGGTTTTCAATCCACCGGGACGCTCTTTTTTGCCTAAGCCGCCCTTTCGGGTTTTCAACTTAGCGAGCTTTTTATTATTATTTTTTTTCCAACCCTTACTTTTGCCTAAGTCGCCTTTTGCAGGTTTTCGACTTAGCGGGTTTTTAGGCATAATATTTTCGGACTGCATCAGAATTCACGGGATGTGCTAGTTCTTCACCGTCCATTGTCGTAAGTATCAGAGACCCTCCGGAGAAAACGGTCTTTACAACAAATGGGCCTTCATAATTGGGCATCCACTTTCCACGCATATCTTTATGTACTGGTAAGATCTTTTTGAGTACGAGCTCTCCTTGACGGAACTCACGGATACGGATCTTCTTATCAAACGCTCTTTTCATCCGTTTCTGATATAATTGCCCATGGCACATGGCTGTCAAGCGCTTCTCGTCAATGAGATTCAACTGATCCAATCTGTCCTGAACCCACTCAGCTTCCTCAAGTTCAGCTTCCATCAACACTCTTAAAGAAGGTATCTCTACTTCAATGGGGAGCACGGCGTCCATTCCATATACCAATGAGAAAGGTGTTGCCCCTGTCGAAGTTCTCACCGAGGTTCTGTATCCATGCAAAGCAAACGGTAACATCTCATGCCAATCTTTGTAAGTCACAACCATCTTTTGCAGGATCTTCTTGATATTCTTATTCGCAGCTTCAATGGCCCCATTCATCTTGGGACGGTACGGAGAAGAATTGTGGTGAGTGATCTTGAAACTATCACACAGCTCTTTCATAGTCTTGTTGTTCAGATTGGTGCCATTGTCAGTTATTATCCGGCTTGGGACTCCATAACGGCAGATGATCTCTTTCCTGATGAAACGGGAAACCACTTGCTTGGTCACGTTGGTGTAGGAGGCAGCCTCTACCCACTTGGTGAAATAATCAATAGCAACAAGGATAAAACGATGACCATTAGAAGCTTTTGGCTCGATCGCCCCAATCATGCCAATGCCCCACATAGAGAACGGCCATGGTGAAGACAAAACATTCAACGGTGACGGAGGTACATGCATTTTATCAGCATAAATTTGGCACTTATGGCATTTTCTAGCGTATTGGATGCAGTCGGCATCCATGGTTAACCAGTAATACCCAGCCCTTAACATCTTCTTGGACATAGCATAACCATTGGCATGAGTTCCGAAGGTCCCTTCATGAATTTCCTGCAGTAACATGTCCGCTTCCCGTTTATCAACACATCTGAGCAGAACCATGTCGTGATTTCTCTTGTATAACACACCATTACTGATAAAGAATTTGGACGCCAGTCTTCTCAATGTTTTCTTGTCCAGACCAGTAGCACCATCGGGATACTCCTGCTTGACGAGATAGTTCTTGATATCATGAAACCAAGGCTTTTCATCCACCTCAACTTCTTCGACCATCTGACAATAAGCGGGCTCAACTTTGCGCTCAATATGGATAAGAGGTGCCTCATTGACGAATTTAACTTTCCACATGGATGCTAACATGGCTAAAGCATCAGCAACGTGATTCTCTGATCTAGGAACGTGCTCGAACTCTATCTCGTCGAAATACTTGATCAACTCAATAATATAGTCCTTATAAGGGATCAACTTCTCATTCTTCGTTTCCCATTTGCCTTGTACCTGGTAAATAACCAAGGCTGAGTCACCACTTACCTTAAGAAGTTTGATTCGGAGGTGAATCGCCGCTTCGAGGCCAAGAATACATGCTTCATATTCTGCGACGTTATTAGTACACTCAAAGTCCAATCTTGCTGTAAATGGAGTAAATCCACCCTTCGGGTTCATCAAAACGGCGCCTATACCATGCCCATTGAAATTCGAGGAACCATCAAACATCATCCTCCACCAAAGACCTGGTTCCGGACCTTCGCTCGGATCGGGCTCTTCACAATCTCTTTTAATCAACAAAATATCCTCATCGGGAAAATCAAACTTAAGAGGTTCATACTCTTCAACTGGCTGGTCTGCAAGATAATCAGATAAAATACTACCCTTAATTGCCTTCTGGGGTACATATTGGATGTCATATTCGGATAACAACATGTGCCAACGGGCTAGCCTCCCAGTTTGAGCAGGTTTTTCAAAAATATACTTGATCGGATCCATTTTAGAAATTAACAATGTGGTATGACAGACCATATATTGCCGAAGGCGCTTAGCGGCCCATGCCAATGCACAACAAGTTTTCTCCAATGGTGAGTATCTGTTTTCACAATCGGTGAACTTCTTGCTCAGGTAATAAATCGCATGTTCCTTTTTCCCAGTCTCATCATGTTGCCCAAGCACACAACCCATAGACTTTTCAAGAACGGTAAGGTACATAAACAACGGTCTTCCAGGCACGGGAGGAATTAGGATAGGGGGATCTTGCAAATAACCTTTAATCTTCTCAAACGCTTTCTGACAATCGGGGTTCCACTCAACTGTCTGCCCCTTGCAAAGTAATTTGAATATCGGCTCACAAGTAGCGGTCATATTGGAGATAAACCTGGAAATATAATTCAAGCGCCCCAGAAAACCTCTAACTTGCGTCTCGGTTCGCGGAGCCGGCATATCTTGAATGGCTCGGACTTTGTCAGGATCCACCTCAATCCCTCGCTGGCTAACAATGAAACCAAGCAGTTTTCCGGATCTGACACCGAAGGTACATTTAGCAGGATTCAATTTCAACTGATATTTCCTGAGTCGTTCAAACAATTTCACCAAATGGTCTAGATGCTCCTCTTCACTCTGAGATTTGGCTATCATATCGTCCACATACACCTCAATCTCCTTGTGCATCATATCATGAAAGAGAGTGGTCATAGCGCGTTGGTAAGTTGCCCCCGTGTTCTTTAAACCGAAGGGCATGACTTTGTAGCAGAAGGTTCCCCAAGGAGTAACGAAAGTAGTCTTCTCTCGATCGTCGGGATCCATCTTGATCTGATTATAGCCAAAGAAACCATCCATAAATGAGAACAACGCAAAACTGGCTGTATTGTCTACCAGTGTATCAATGTGTGGCAGAGGGAAGTCGTCTTTCGGACTTGCTTTGTTCAGATCCCTGTAGTCTACACACATCCTAACTTTACCGTCCTTCTTAGGCACTGGCACAATGTTGGCAACCTAATCTGGATATTTTGCGACTGCCAAGAAACCTGCATCCAACTGCTTTTTAACCTCATCTCGAATCTTCAAAGCCATGTCGGGTCTCGTTCTTCGAAGTTTTTGCTTGATAGGTGGACAATCCGGCTTAAGCGGCAGCTTGTGAACAACAATATCCGTGTCTAGGCCCGGCATATCTTGATACGACCACGCAAACACATCCATATACTCTTTTAACAACTCAATCAACCTCGGTTTAACCTCTGTCCCAAGCTTTGTACCAATCTTGACCTCTTTCTTACTCTCATCTGTACCGAGATTAATTAAGTCCACCTGCTCTTTATGCGGTTGAAGCTCTGTGTACTCGTACTCAATCAATCTTGTCAGTTCAGCGGGTACTTCAAAATCTTCTTCACCCTCGTCCTCAGCTTGATTGATGGGTGCATCCCAGTCAGGAGTGTCAGTAAAGTCATTGGATCCAACAAGGTTTACGATGTCTCTGCATGATGGAAGGCTTACTTAGTTAAAATGCTCGAAGATATGTAAGAATGAAATGCTGTTTTTTTTTATTATTATTATTTTATTTTTTTTTTTGGGAAAAAGGTTGCCAATTTCATTTTTAAAGGTGAAAACGAAACGCAAATGAACCAAAGTGGAATTGAACAAAATGCTTTTATTAATATCTTTTTAGAAATGAAAGGTGGCCCGATAAAAGCGACCCTATAGCCTTGGGCAGAGCTACGGATTTTTATTTGAAAATGTAAATGAAACTTTAAAAAAACAATTACTTTGACAAGGGAAAAATAACAGGGATCTCTACGGCCTCCCAGTTGTTCAAAACTGCATCACCCTTAAACACCAGGTTGCTCAGCTCTTCATTTTCTTCACAGTCGCTGATGGCATTGACTTGGAAACCTCCGCTGACAAATACCTCTTGGATAACCTTCGGACGCCCTTCGACGGTTGTGGCAGCTCCATTCTGAGTTGGTTTGTAACCCAACCCAGAGCGATCAGTCTTGGTCTTGACATCAATTACCTCTCCCCAACCTTCAGGAATGCCCCTGTCAATTGTTGATTTGGTACTCTTCAGTGATGCAAAAGATGGATTACCCTGACCCACTGTCTCTTCGACTTCTAGCAGAACAACATTGGCGATCTCAAGTGCTTGAAAGGAGATTTCTAAAGCATTCTCTTCGGCCTCGATGTAACGGAAAGAAGACAGGTTACTGACCATCAGATCCTCCTCACCGTGTATAATAACCAACTTTCCATCGATCACGAACTTCATCTTCTGATGTAAAGTTGAGGTTACTGCCCCAGCGGCATGAATCCACGGCCTTCCAAGTAAACAACTGTAATTGGGATTAATGTCCATGACTTGAAACGTGATATTAAAAACTTGCGGACCAATCAGGATAGGAAGCTCAACCTCCCCCATTACCGATCAACGAGAGCCATCGAAAGCCTTGACAACCAAAGGAGTAGGTTTCAACACAGTCTCTTTACAAGCCAACTTATCAAGAACCCTCTTGGGTAGAACATTCAGAGAAGACCCTGTGTCCACTAGCACTCTCGCTAAATTGTCCTCCTGACACTTCACCGATATATGTAAAGCACGATTATGGTTCGGACCCTCCTTCGGTAACTCTTCATTGCTGAAACTAAGGGTGTTACAGGCGGTCAAATTGGCAATCACACTATCAAATCGACTGGTGCTGATGTCTTGATCCACATGTGCTTGAGTCAAAACCTTCTGCAAGGCCATCCTATGAGCGGGTGAACTCATCAACAGAGATAAAATCGAAATCTTGGAGGGGGTCTGATGAAGTTGATCGATAACTTTATAGTCACTTTTCTTGATGATCCTCAAAAACTCAGCATCTTCATCATTCGTAACAGCTCCCTTCCCTTTGTCTCTGACGGCCACTGGGATATTAGTGGTTTCCTTAGGTGAAACCTCATTGGAATGGGGAGTATACACACGGCCACTGCGAGTCATCCTGCTTGCCTCTGCGATATTGGTCACAGTGCCCTTACCCTCTTCTTTTGGAATAACCTTCCCAGACTCCTTGTCAATCATCGTCACGTCGTATTTCCAAGGCACAGCTTTAGGATCACTGAAAGGGAACGGACTGGGTGTTCGAATAACTATCGGCCTAGGCTGGTTCACCTCAGGGATAGACAACTTTGGTATATCGAACACGGGGTTGGCAGGACCTGCCCCTGATAGATTAAACACTGGTACCTTGCCCTTTGATTCAGGCTGATGGAAGACAGGCTCAACCACAGCGACCTCATCCTTCTTGGCCTGGCTTGTCACTTGTAAAACACCCTCGTTAATCAACCTTTGAACATCATTCTGAACCAACACACAACCCTTAACACTGGCTTCACAACTTACGCATGCAACGTGGGAAGTATCTACCAAACCAGCTTCAAACAGTTTCGAATGGAACATCTTGAGAGGAGTCTTAATCTGTTCAACGTCAAGGGCATAACCTTCCCCCGAATCAGCACTAATGGCATTGACACTCTCATGGTTAGGAAAAGGGTTCTTCTTAACATTTGGTTGAGGATCTTCAAATGACAAAACCTTCTTTTCCAATAAATCCCTGACAATATTTTTGAGAGCATAACAATTCTCCAGATCATGACCAGGCGCACCCTCATGAAATAAACAATGAGCGGCGGCGTTGTAATTGGCGGGTAGAGGATTAGGAGGTGGACCCAAAGCCCGAGTGGTGATTAGACCTTGCTTGACCAAAGAGGGATACAACTCGGTAAAAGTCATTGGAATCGGCGGACAAGGCTTATACGTTCTTCTGTTCGGAACATTCTGGCGAGGAGCCGGACTCTTTGGCTATTGAGGAGCAGGAGTGTTGGGCGCCTGTAGATAGTTGACAGGAGGCGGATAAACAGGAGGTTGTTGCATAGGTTGATACATGGGAACCTGTTGATTGAAAGAAGGTGTAATGGCTGCCACATAGGGTTGTTGAGCATATTGGACTGGGTACCCTTGAGGTTGAGCATAACCTTGCGGATGTCGATAAAAGCGTTCTCTTGGTCTACCAGAGGATATAGCATTAGTCTCACCCTCTTTCTTTTTCTGGGAGCTATACGGAGGTTTCTTCGGCTGATCCTTAGAAGTACCATGATTATTTGTCATTTTACCACTTTTCATACCCAATTCAATCTTGACACCCACAACAACGATGTCGGAGAAATTTGAAGTCACACTACCCACCATTCTTTCGTAAAATTCTGGACGGACCGTGTCGACAAACCAGTCAGCTAACTCTTTTTCGGTCAAAGGAGGTTCTACCTGCGAAGCAGTCTCTCTCCACCTTTGAGCATACTCTTTGAATGACTCAGAATTCTTTTGTGACATACTCAGCAACTGTCTTCTGTCAGGCGCCAGATCCATATTGTACTTGTAGTGTTTGATGAAAGCGTCAGATAAATCTTGAAAGCTCTTAATGCGAGACTGGTCTAAAGTTAAATACCACTTGGAGGAAGCACCCTTCAGACTATCTTGGAAGCAATGAATCATCAGTTTATCATTCTCAACATGGGCAGCCATTTTGCGATAATACATGATCAGATGGCTCTTAGGACAGGTGGCACCTTCATAACGATCGAAATTCGGAGTTTTGAATTTCGGGGGAATAACCAAACCGGAGACCAAACAGACATCCCTTGCGGCAGTCCCAAAAATTTGATCACCCTCTACTTTTTTCAACCTCTGGACGATGGTGTTTACTTCTTCACGAAGCTTATCATGTTTCTCATAACCCTCAACATTCTCATCAAGATTATCAAAAACTGTTTCATTGAAGTACGGTTGCGCACGGGTGTGTACAACGGGTGGTGCAAAGATGGGAGCCCCCCTAGAAACTTCAGAAAATAAAGGCACGGCTTGCTGAACAGGCGGATTAATCGGAACAGTGGCTTGAGGAGGCACAAAACCGGGAGCAAGACCATAAGGTGGGTCCCTTGCTACGGTCACACTTGGTGGAGGGTCCACAGTAACGCCGGTAATCTCAGAAACAACAGTGGGCTGGGTATCCATCTTAGCATTCATGACATGTAACAATTCCATCATACGCCCCATACCCCCTCGAAGGTCTTCAAGTTCATTGCTAAGGCGATCAATCTCTTTTGCCTGATCCTCCATTCTCTTCCGAGTTTGAGCTCTGGTGTTGTATTGGTGCCGAGAACTCAGGGTGACGAAACTGGAAGGCGAGAGAACCGAACATGAGAAAACGGAAGACACATGCAATGCAATAAATGATGCTGTGATGAAGATTTCATGGAATTCAAACATTTACGAATGTCGTGGGGTACCAAAGAAATCCTTTTCTTGTTTTTTTTCATTTTATTATTTTCTTTATTCATGGTATCCCGCGATATCCATAAATGATGATTGAGCTCCATGAAATACAATGCAATGAGATGCTTTATGGATGCAATGCATGAAAACACACAAAGTCCTAGGTTAAAGGAACGTGAGCGGAGTCAAGGTCTACCCATCCCAAAAGGAGTGTACTATAGGTTAGTTGTACCTGCCGAACAAGGTTCTACAAAGTGCCCAAAGTCATCAGCCCATCTTTCGGATATTATCAACCTTCCGACTGACTCAGGGGTTAATAATATTCTCAAGAGAACCTCTTTTGAGTGTAGTATCGCGTAGCAGCCATTGTAAGATTACTCCCACATAGCTCCCGCACTACGTCCTAAATAAGGCCGAGGTGGTGTTAAGGTACTATGGCCCTCAATATCACAGACTCCAGTCGACCATGGAAAAAGTTTTCGCGATTACTCGTTCAACCGAACCATTTTCGAAAAGGTCTCAACTGAGCAGAGATTCTCGAATCAGCTTGGTCGGGATTCACTCCCTATAAGCCTCATCGAATATATCCCCATCCTATAATAATGTCACTAGTCCGGGCGTAGGACTTATCTCACAGCACAAGGAACAATCCCACCCTGAAAGCATAAATATATACACGCAAATGAATAATAACAGATAATAATAAATATGAACAAGTTAGGGATAACCCTCAAAAATTTACTTTCTCCCCAGTGAAGTCGCCATTTTCTGTTGCGGTGGAAATAGGATTACAAACTATTAATGAGTTTGAATCGCAATTCAATTCACAACCGCTCTTTGATTTATCCGAAGGAAAAGGTCAAAAGAGGGAAAACCTATTTTGCATCGTAAACACAATGCGGGGAAAGATCTAGGGTTCGGGGGTTGGTTAAATTTAGCGAAGGTATTAGCACCCTAAACTTCTGTAGTACTCTACAGGAACCTTTTGTTCAAATGTTTACTATTTGCTTTATTTATTTGCTTAAGGTATATGTACAAAGGATTAAAAGGGAGAAAAGAGACCTAAGGGGTTAATTCTAAGTTTACTCGGCAAGACATCGCATCTTGTGCCTACGTATCCTTACGGGAGTGGAATCAGAGTAATCGTAGTTCCCCTCAATAGGGAGGTTAGAGACTTCTTGACTGTGGTCAAGGTCTCAAGGGGAATAAACATGTCTTGAGGACACGCTTACGCGGAGTGTAGAAACTCCCAATCTCTACGTTGAATTGTTAAGTTGTAATTAGGGTTAAATTAGGGATTCCACGGCGGGAAACCCTAAAATGAGCGCGGCGGCTCTTTGACCTAATGCTAGGGGTAAAATTGTAATTTTGCCTGCGGCGAGGCATTTGTGAAAATTAGGGTTTGTAAGGTGTAGTTTTGAGGTTTTGAGGTTGAGGACTATTGACACGGTGGTCAAACGCTAGACCTAATTCCTTCGGATGTGTAGTGTGACAGAAATATTGCAATACATCAGCAGAAATTTAAATCATACATCAAGCAGACATTTAAATGCGAAAAGTAAACGCGATTATTAGGTTCGCGAGATTACAATTGAGATACAGATACAAATATGAATGAAACTTAAATGAAAATTCAATACACCAAATATGAACTGCAAAAAAATGAACACCCGTTAGTAAGCAAAGTCAACCAGCTATCAGATGAATTACGAGGCAATGAAGAAAATGAGATACAAACTCGAGATCTATTATTGTTTTATTTAATATTTAATAATTTAGCTTACAAAAGAATTTAAAAAAAGTTTTATTTTTATATTTTTAAAAAGAGTTTTTCATTATTTTATATTTACAAAAGTTTTAATTTTATATTTAAAAAAAAAGTTTTAATTTTTATTTTTAAAAAAAAAAAGGGGTTTTTTTGATTATATTAAAAAAGGTTTTATTTTAAAAGGATTAAAATGAAAATGTTATATTATTTTTTTGTTATAAAGATTATAAAATTAAAATATTAAAAAAAAGGTTTTTTTTTTTAAACACATAAAACAAATAGAATTTAAAAAGACAAACCAAAGGAAAAAATAAAAGGGGAAGAGGGTTGGGCCGGTCACCACATCCGGACCCAACCCAAGTGGCAGTCATAAGGAAAATTAGGGTTTCCAGACCCCAACTCAATCTCGCGGCGCCGTTTCCATTCGTTCTTCCTCTCGTTTCTCTCATTCTCATCTTTCTTCTTCCTCGCGCCGTGATCCTCCCTTTTCCTGAAAAAATATGAACCACGAGAATATGTGAGATAGTGCATTTACATTTGATTTGGCCGATGATGTTGAAGCTGAGGCCGTGGAGTCGATTGCCCGTCGTTCTTCACGAACGGTGAAGGTGATCTCTCTGGGTATTGTTGATTCGCGTTCAGTGATGGTGATCTCCCGGAGCGATGATGACGATCGCTTCGTCTGAGCTCGCGCCGTTTAGGGTTTTTTGCGTGTGACTTCTTCGCTAGGGTTTGTACGCGATCTGGGTATTCTTCGTTAGGGTTTCTCCGCCCTCTTTCCATCAGGTTGTATCTCCCTTTTATAACTTCTCTTTATCTATCTTTTTGGGCCTTGAACTTGCGTTTTCTCTGAGATATGCATTTGATGATCTGATTTGATTTTGTGTTGATGCGATTTGATTTTGATTTTGATTTTTCTCAGATACTGATGGGATTACGATTGGATGCTGATTGAACTTTGTTTCCCTTTTTAGGGTTTGATTGATCCTTTCTGATCTCCAGCTGATATGATTCTTCTGATTTGGTTCAAAGCTTTCTATCTTCAGAACTCTACGATTGAATATAATCTGAACTGATTTGTTTGATTGATTCAGGTTAAGTGCAAATGGGGATTCGATTTGATTTGATCATTTGGTTTTTCCAGATTGAGTTCCAATAGGGGCTTTCTGATGCGATTGGGATCTCGTTTCTCCTCTTGGAATCCTGATTGAACTGATATGATTTCCTGACTCAATTCAATTTTATTAGTCTGAACTGATTTGCTTTGATTAATTATCAAATCAAAATCTCTCTATTTTTCTGATATGGTTTGCCTTCAGATTGGATTGATTGATGTTTGATTTTAATTCCCAGGATTCCTTAATGGATTCTTATCTCTGTTTGATGTTTTGATCTCGAACTGATTCGTTTTTTGATTGGTTCGCTCTTTGATGCAACTCAGATTCTTTTCCTCTTCTTCTTTCAGAGAGGGTTGATGCTACAACTTCGGTCGAATCAAAATTGTCGGGGAAGGTATACGGCAATGATGACACCGTTCTGAGCCTTCGAGGGACATTTCTTCGACGATGTCGCGGTTGCTTCCGAGGATCTTCGCGTGTGGTTTATCACCTACCCCCTTTGAGTTGTTTTAACTGCTGATGATGTTTAATTCTTTGTGTTTCGGAGTTGATACTATGGGCCATTGTGTCCAACTACGAATGCTTAATATTGCCTCGATACACTTACGCGATAGTGAGTTTGGGCGATGATGATTTGGGGTTATGGTGTTTGGTTAACCGAGCCATGTGTCTGTGTACTTGTTTGTTTTATGAACTGACATGTTTATATTAGATTATTCTTGCTGGTGCAATCCATGCCGTGATTTAATACTGCTTGCAATTCTGAACTGACGTGAATTTCAGCTCTTCTGTGCGGTTTTGGCAGGTTGATTCAATGGGCTATGATGTTAAGCTGAGCCCAGTGCTTCCAATTGTAATGTCTGTGACAGTCTTTATTGGCATGGACTGAGTCCCTTGTATTCGAGCTGGTTCTGATAATCTTTCTGAACTTACATCTTGCCTCCGTTTCTCATTCTTATTGAGGCGCTTTAGGCATCAGAACTTGGATGTGCAGTCCGTTTATTCACTTCTGATTTTTATGATGTGAATTCACTTGTTTGGTTCAGAGCTGTTGTGAACTGACCTGCTCTCTTGCTTTGTTTTGGTATGCTGCTGCGCTTCTTTGGATCCCGCTGAATATATGACAGATTTGTAGGACCTTTGCACATGAACTTGCATCGTTTAATGGTTTGTTTTCTGTCCTTGTGCAACTTGATGCCATAGTTTGGCTTTTCTTGTTCTATTTCGACTTGATTTTCATTCTGCTGGACCATGGGTCTTCATTCTGTTTGGTAACAGATTTGTTTTCTTTGGTGGCTATTCATACCTGTATTGGCGCGAGCCCCTTCCTGGTTTTGTTTATGCTTTGAGTTCTGATGATGCTTGTGGCTTTTCAGGTGTTGGAAGTTTTGAAACCAAGGGGACTCAGACCTGCCGGCATCCGGGTCTGAGTCAGAACTTGCCTATGTTGCCTTATTCTCGTATCAGTTTGGAAATCCAATCGCGGCAAAACGAATCAGTCCCGCTTCTTTTATTTTTTCTATCTCTCGGATGTCCCGTATCGATAAGAACAGGTATTACCTGATCTGACGCCCACGACGCGGATCGGTAATGGGGGGTAGGACGCAGCTTCGGTTGTGCCCCTCCCGGCACTCGATGATGACATTGTTCTGAGAGTGTCGAAAAACTTCTAACATTTTTTTCTACACTGTTTGTTTTCTTTTTGATGTGCAGGTTAGCCGAGGATTCGTGGAGAAGTTCAAAGACAACATGAAGACATTAAGATGTTCTTAGGATTTAGGATAGATACTTTAATGTAATCCCTTAGGATTTAGAACTTTAATGCATTTCCTTGTAACAGCACTTATAAAATGTGAAGCAATCTCCACTTCTTGTATGATGAAATTTTTTTATGAAATAAAATTCCCAAAATTTTGAATTTATTTATATTTTATTCTTAGTTAAAAAATATAAACATTTGTGAATAAATCCACAAGTATTTAAATTCATTAACATAGGCATAAAACATAAACACTCCCAAGTGATATTCTCACTTGTGCACTCGTCTCATTTGTAGTTCTAACCTCATCATCTGATTAAAATCCCATTTAGATGTTAACCAAACATTTCATAACCAAACACGGATGTGCACCATAATCACAACAGTTTCAACACTACTCATAATTAAATTCCACCGACCAACTGCCAAGATCTTGATATGATCAGACCCGGTGATAGATAAATGCCTCAAAACCATAACGTATCAAACGCCTCAGAATTTTAATAGCAACCCGTCTTCAAGGAATTGGTAGAATTTGTGTAAAATGACCAAAATACCCCTGGGACCAAATCTGCAAAACAAACACCTCCATCACCTGTTATTGGTTAGCGAATGTACATATGAAATGACTGGCTAAATATAAGGGTAAAATTTGGGGTATTACACCAAGGAAACTGACAGGAGCCTGAACGCTCAACGTAATAACCGGAGTCTGGATACCCAACGAAACTGACCAGAGCCTGAACGTTCAACGTAATAACCGGAGTCTGGATACCAAACGAAATTGACCGGAGCCTGAACGCTCAACGTAATAACCGGAATCTGGATACTCAACGAAACTGACCAAAGCCTGAACGCTCAACGTAATAACTGAAGTCTAGATACCAAACGAAACTGACCGGAGCCTGAACGCTCAACGTAATAACCGGAGTCTGGATACCCAACGAATCTGACCGGAGTTTGAACGCTCAACATAATAACCGGAGTCTGGATACCCAACGAAACTGACCAGAGCCTGAACGCTCAACGTAATAACCGGAGTCTGGATACCCAACGAAACTGGCCGGAGCCTAAACCCTCAACATAATAACCGGAGTCTGGATACCCAACAAAACTGACTGGAGCCTGAACGCTCAACGTAAAAACTGGAGTCTGGATACCCAACGAAACTGACCGAAGCCTTAACGCTCAACGTAATAATCGGAGTCTGGATACCCAACGAAACTGACCGAAGCCAGGACGGTCAACGTAATAACTGAAGTCTGGATACCAAACGAAACTGACCGGAGCCTGAACGCTCAATGTAATAACCGGAGTCTGGATACCCAACGAAACTGACCGGAGCCTGTATGCTTAACGTAATAACCGGAGTCTAGATACCCAACGAAACTGACCGGAGCCTGAACGCTCAACGTAATAACCGGAGTCTGGATACCCAACGAAACTGACCGGAGCCTGAACGCTCAACATAAAAACCGGAGTCTGGATACCCAACGAAACTGACCGGAGCCTGAACGTTCAACGTATTAACCGGAGTCTACATACCCAACAAAATTGACCGGAGCCTGAACGCTCAACGTAATAACCGGAATCTGGATACTCAACGAAACTGACCAGAGCCTGAACGCTCAACATAATAACTGAAGTCTGGATACCAAACGAAACTGACCGGAGCCTGAACGCTCAACGTAATAACCGGAGTCTGGATACCCAATGAAACTGACCGGAGTTTGAACGCTCAATATAATAACCGGAGTCTGGATACCCAACGAAACTGACCAGAGCCTGAACGCTCAACGTAATAACTGGAGTCTGGATACCCAACGAAACTGACCGAAGCCTAAACCCTCAACATAATAACCGGAGTCCGGATACCCAACAAAACTGACCGGAGCTTGAACGCTCAATGTAATAACCGGAGTCTGGATACCTAACGAAACTGACCGGAGCCTGAACACTTAACGTAATAACCGAAGTCTGGATACCCAACGAAACTGACCGGAGCCTGAACGCTCAACGTAATAACCAGAGTCTGGATACCCAACAAAACAGACCGGAGCTTGAACGCTCAACGGAAAAACCGGAGTCTGGATACCCAACAAAACTGACCGGAGCCTGAACGCTCAACGTAATAACCGGAGTCTGGATACCCAACGAAACTGACCGGAGCCTGAACGCTTAACGTAATAACCGGAGTCTGGATACACAACAAAACTGACCGGAGTCTGAACGCTCAACGTAATAACCGGAGTCTGGATACCCAACAAAACTGACCAGAGCCGGAACGCTCAACGTAAAAACCAGAGTCTGGATACCCAACGAAACTGACCGGAGCCTGAACGCTCAACGTAATAACTAAAGTCTGGATACCAAACTAAATTGACCGGAGCCTGAATGCTCAATGTAATAACCTGAGTCTGGATACCCAACGAAACTGACCGGAGCCTGAACGCTCAACGTAATAACCGAACTCTGGATACCTAACAAATTGACCGGAGCCTGAACCCTCAACATAATAACCGGAGTCTGGATACCCAACAAAATTGACCGGAGCCTGAACGCTCAACGTAAAAACCGGAGTCTGGATACCCAACGAAACTGACCGGAGCCTGAACGCTCAAAGTAATAACCAGAGTTTGGATACACAACGAAACTGACCGGAGCCTGAACGCTTAACGGAATAACCGGAGTCTGGATACCCAACGAAATTGACCGGAGCCTGAACACTCAACGTAATTACCGGAATCTGGATACTCAATGAAACTGACCAGAGCCTGAACGCTCAACGTAATAACTGAAATCTGGATACCAAACGAAACTGACCGGAGCCTGAACGCTCAACGTAATAATCGGAGTCTGGATACCCAACGAAACTGACTGGAGCCTAAACCGTCAACATAATAACCGAAGTCTGGATAACCAACAAAACTGACCGGAGCCTGAACGCTCAACGTAAAAACTGGAGTCTGGATACCCAACGAAACTGACCGGAGCCTTAACGCTCGACGTAATAACCGGAGTCTGGATACCCAACGAAACTGACCGGAGCCTGGACGCTCAACGTAATAACTGAAGTCTGGATACCAAATGAAACTGACCGGAGCCTGAACGCTCAATGTAATAACCGGAGTCTGGATACCAAACGAAACTGACCGGAGCCTGAACGCTCAACGTAATAACCGGAGTCTGGATACCCAACGAAACTGACCTGAGCCTGAACGCTTAACGTAATAACCAGAGTCTGGATACCCAACGAAACTGACCGGAGCCTGAACGCTCAACGTAAATACCGGAGTCTGGATACCCAACGAAACTGACCGGAGCCGGAACGCTTAATGTAAAAACCAGAGTCTGGATACCCAACGAAACTCACCGGAGCCTGAACGCTCAACGTAATAACTGAAGTCTGGATACCAAACGAAACTGACCGGAGCCTGAACACTCAATGTAATAACCTGAGTCTGGATACCCAACGAAACTTACCGGAGCCTGAATGCTCAACGTAATAACCGGAGTCTTGATACCCAACGAAACTGACCGGAGCCTGAGCGCTCAACGTAATAACCGGAGTCTGGATACCCAACAAAACTGACCGGAGCCTGAACGCTCAACGTAAAAACCGGAGTCTAGATACCCAACGAAACTGACCGGAGCCTGAACGCTCAACGTAATAACCGGAGTCTGGATACCCAACGAAACTGACCGGAGCCTGAACGTTTAACGTGATAACCGGAGTCTGGATACCTAACGAAATTGACCGGAGCCTGAACGCTCAACGTAATAACCGGAGTCTGGATACCCAACGAAACTGACCGGAGTTTAAACGCTCAACATAATAACCGGAGTCTGGATACCCAACGAAACTGACCGGAGCCTGAACGATCAACGTAATAACCGGAGTCTGGATACCCAACGAAACTGACCGGAGCCTAAACCCTCAAAATAATAACCGGAGTCTGAATACCCAACAAAACTGACTAGAGCCTGAACGCTCAACGTAAAAACTGGAGTCTGGATACCCAACGAAACTGCCGGAGCCTTAACGCTCAACGTAATAACCGGAGTCTGGATACCCAACGAAACTGACCGGAGCCTGGACGCTCAACGTAATAACTGAAGTCTGGATACCAAACGAAACTGACCGGAGCCTGAACGCTCAATGTAATAACCGGAGTCTGGATACCCAACGAAACTGACCGGAGCCTGAACGCTTAACGTAATAACCGGAGTCTGGATACCCAATGAAACTGACCGGAGCCTGAACGCTCAACGTAATAACCGGAGTCTGGATACCCAACGAAACTGACCGGAGCCTGGACGCTCAACGTAATAACTGAAGTCTGGATACCAAACGAAACTGACCGGAGCCTGAACGCTCAATGTAATAACCGGAGTCTGGATACCCAACGAAACTGACCGGAGCCTGAACGCTTAACGTAATAACCGGAGTCTGGATACCCAACGAAACTGACCGGAGCCTGAACGCTCAATGTAATAACCGGAGTCTGGATACCCAACGAAACTGACCGGAGCCTGAACGTTCAACGTAATAATCGGAGTCTAGATACCCAACGAAATTGACAGGAGCCTGAACGTTCAACGTAATAACCGGAATCTGGATACTAAATGAAACTAACCAGAACCTGAACGCTCAACGTAATAACTGAAGTCTGGATACCAAACGAAACTGCCGGAGCCTGAACGCTCAACATAATAACCGTAGTCTGGATACCCAACGAAGCTGACCAGAGTTTGAACCCTCAACATAATAACCGGAATCTGGATATCCAACGAAACTAACCAGAGCCTGAATGCTCAACGTAATAACCGGAGTCTGGATACCCAACGAAACTGACCGGAGCCTAAACCCTCAACATAATAACCGGAGTCTGGATACCCAACAAAACTGACCGGAGCCTGAACGCTCAACGTAAAAACTGGAGTCTGGATACCCAACGAAACTGACCGGAGCCTTAACGCTCAACGTAATAACCGGAGTCTGGATACCCAACGAAACTGACCGGAGCCTGGACGCTCAACGTAATAACTGAAGTCTGGATACCAAACGAAACTGACCAGAGCCTGAACGCTCAATATAATAACCGGAGTCTGGATACCCAACAAAACTGACCGGAGCCTGAACGCTTAACGTAATAACCGGAGTCTGGATACCCAACGAAACTGACCAGAGCCTGAATGCTTAACATAATAATCGGAGTCTGGATACCCAACGAAACTGACCGGAGCCTGAACGCTCAACGTAAAAACCGGAGTCTGGATACCCAACGAAACTGACCGGAGCCTGAACGCTGAACATAATAACCGGAGTCTGGATACCCAACGAAACTGACCGGAGCCTGAATGCTTAACGTAATAACCGGAGTCTGGATACAAAACAAAACTGACCGGAGACTGAACGCTCAACGTAATAACCGGAGTCTGGATACCCAACAAAACTGACCAGAGCCGGAAGGCTCAACGTAAAAACCAGAGTCTGGATACCCAACGAAACTGACCGGAGCCTGAACGCTCAACGTAATAACTGAAGTTTGGATACCAAACGAAACTGACTGGAGCCTGAACGCTCAATGTAATAACCTGAGTCTGGATACCCAACGAAACTGACCGGAGCCTGAACGCTCTACGTAATAACCGGAGTCTGGACACCCAACGAAACTGACCGGAGCCTGAACGTTCAACGTAATAACCGGAGTCTGGATACCCAACGAAACTGACCGGAGCCTGAACGCTCAACGTAATAACCGGAGTCTGGATACCAAACGAAACTGACCGGAGCCTGAACGTTCAACGTAATAACCGGAGTCTGGATACCCAACAAAATTGACCGGAGCCTGAACGCTCAACTTAATAACCGGAATCTAGATACTCAACGAAACTGACCAGAGCCTGAACACTTAACGTAATAACCGGAGTCTGGATACACAACGAAACTGACCGGAGCCTGAACGCTTAACGTAATAACCGGAGTCTGGATACCCAACGAAACTGAACGGAGCCTGAACGCTCAAGGTAATAACCGGAGTCTGGATACTCAACGAAACTGACCGGAGCCTGAACGCACAACATAATAATTGTAGTCTAGATGCTCAACGAAAATGACCGGAGCCTGAACGCTCAACGTAATAACCGGTGTCTGGACACCCAACAAAACTGACCGGAGCCTAAACGCTCAATGTAATAACCTGAGTATGGATACCCAACGAAACTTACCGGAGCCTGAATACTCAACGTAATAACCGGAGTCTTGATACCCAACGAAACTGACCGGAGCCTGAGCGCTCAACGTAATAACCGGAGTCTGGATACCCAACAAAACTGACCGGAGCCTGAACGCTCAACGTAAAAACCGGAGTCTAGATACCCAACGAAACTGACCGGAGCCTGAACGTTTAACGTGATAACCGGAGTCTGGATACCTAACGAAATTGACCGGAGCCTGAACGCTCAACGTAATAACCGGAGTCTGGATACCCAACGAAACTGACCGGAGTTTAAACGCTCAACATAATAACCGGAGTCTGGATACCCAATGAAATTGACCGGAGCCTGAACGATCAACGTAATAACCGGAGTCTGGATACCCAACGAAACTGACCGGAGCCTAAACCCTCAAAATAATAACCGGAGTCTGAATACCCAACAAAACTGACTAGAGCCTGAACGCTCAACGTAAAAATTGGAGTCTGGATACCCAACGAAACTGCCGGAGCCTTAACGCTCAACGTAATAACCGGAGTCTGGATACCCAACGAAACTGACCGGAGCCTGGACGCTCAACGTAATAACTGAAGTCTGGATACCAAACGAAACTGACCGGAGCCTGAACGCACAATGTAATAACCGGAGTCTGGATACCCAACGAAACTGACCGGAGCCTGAACGCTTAACGTAATAACCGGAGTCTGGATACCCAATGAAACTGACCGGAGCCTGAACGCTCAACGTAATAACCGGAGTCTGGATACCCAACGAAACTGACCGGAGCCTGGACGCTCAACGTAATAACAGGAGTTCGGATACCCAACGAAACTGACCGGAGTTTAAACGCTCAACATAATAACCGGAGTCTGGATACCCAACGAAACTGACCAGAGCCTGAACGCTCAACGTAATAACCGGAGTCTGGATACCCAAGGAAACTGACCGGAGCCTGAACGCTCAATGTAATAACCGGAGTCTGGATACCCAACGAAACTGACCGGAGCCTGAACGTTCAACGTAATAATTGGAGTCTAGATACCCAACGAAATTGACAGGAGCCTGAACGTTCAACGTAATAACCGGAATCTGGATACTCAATGAAACTAACCAGAACCTGAACGCTCAACGTAATAACTGAAGTCTGGATACCAAACGAAACTGCCGGAGCCTGAACGCTCAACATAATAACCGGAGTCTGGATACCCAACGAAGCTGACCAGAGTTTGAACCCTCAACATAATAACCGGAGTCTGGATATCCAACGAAACTAACCAGAGCCTGAATGCTCAACCTAATAACCGGAGTCTGGATACCCAACGAAACTGACCGGAGCCTAAACCCTCAACATAATAACCGGAGTCTGGATACCCAACAAAACTGACCGGAGCCTGAACGCTCAACGTAAAAACTGGAGTCTGGATACCCAACGAAACTGACCGGAGCCTTAACGCTCAACGTAATAACCGGAGTCTGGATACCCAACGAAACTGACCGGAGCCTGGACGCTCAACGTAATAACTGAAGTCTGGATACCAAACGAAACTGACCAGAGCCTGAACGCTCAATATAATAACCGGAGTCTGGATACCCAACGAAACTGACCGGAGCCTGAACGCTTAACGTAATAACCGGAGTCTGGATACCCAACGAAACTAACCAGAGCCTGAATGCTTAACATAATAATCGGAGTCTGGATACCCAACGAAACTGACCGGAGCCTGAACGCTCAACGTAAAAACCGGAGTCTGGATACCCAACGAAACTGACCGGAGCCTGAATGCTTAACGTAATAACCGGAGTCTGGATACACAACAAAACTGACCGGAGACCGAACGCTCAACGTAATAACCGGAGTCTGGATACCAACCAAAACTGACCAGAGCCGGAAGGCTCAACGTAAAAACCAGAGTCTGGATACCCAACGAAACTGACCGGAGCCTGAACGCTCAACGTAATAACTGAAGTTTGGATACCAAACGAAACTGACTGGAGCCAGAACGCTCAATGTAATAACCTGAGTCTGGATACCCAACGAAACTGACCGGAGCCTGAATGCTCAACGTAATAACCGGAGTCTGGACACCCAACGAAACTGACCGGAGCCTGAACGTTCAACGTAATAACCGGAGTCTGGATACCCAACGAAACTGACCGGAGCCTGAACGCTCAACGTAATAACCGGAGTCTGGATACCAAACGAAACTGACCGGAGCCTGAACGTTCAACGTAATAACCGGAGTCTGGATACCCAACAAAATTGACCGGAGCCTGAACGCTCAACTTAATAACCGGAATCTAGATACTCAACGAAACTGACCAGAGCCTGAACATTTAACGTAATAACCGGAGTCTGGATACACAACGAAACTGACCGGAGCCTGAACGCTTAACGTAATAACCGGAGTCTGGATACCCAACGAAACTGAACGGAGCCTGAACGCTCAACGTAATAACCGGAGTCTGGATACTCAACGAAACTGACCGGAGCCTGAACGCACAACATAATAATTGTAGTCTAGATGCTCAACGAAAATGACCGGAGCCTGAACGCTCAACGTAATAACCGGTGTCTGGACACCCAACAAAACTGACCGGAGCCTGAACGTTCAACGTAATAACCAGAGTCTGGATACCCAACGAAACTGAACGGAGCATGAACGCTTAATGTAATAACCGGAGTCTGGATACACAAAAAAACTGACCGGAGCCTGAACGCTCAACGTAATAACTGGAGTCTGGATACCCAACAAAACTGACCATAGCCGGAATGCTCAACATAAAAACCAGAGTCTGGATACCCAACGAAACTGACCGGAGCCTGAACGCTCAATGTAATAACTAAAGTTTGGATACCAAACGAAACTGACTGGAGCCTGAACGCTCAATGTAATAACCTGAGTCTGGATGCTCAACGAAAATGACCGGAGCCTGAGCGCTCAACGTAATAACCGGAGTCTGGATACCCAACAAAACTGACCGGAGCCTGAACGCTCAACGTAAAAACTGGAGTCTGGATACCCAACGAAACTGACAGGAGCCTGAACGCTCAACGTAATAACCAGAGTCTGGATACACAACGAAACTGACCGGAGCCTGAATGCTTAACGTAATAACCGGAATCTGGATACCCAACGAAACTGACCGGAGCCTGAACGCTCAACGTAATAACCGGAGTCCGGATACACAACGAAACTGACCGGAGTTTGAACGCTCAACATAATAACCGGAGTCTGGATACCCAACGAAACTGACCAGAGCCTGAACGCTCAACGTAATAACCGGAGTCTGGATACCCAACGTAACTGACCGGAGCCTAAACCCTCAACATAATAACCGGAGTCTGGATACCCAACAAAACTGACCGGAGTTTGAACGCTCAACATAATAACCGGAGTCTGGATACCCAACGAAACTGACCAGAGCCTGAACGCTCAACGTAATAACCGGAGTCTGGATACCCAAGGAAACTGACCGGAGCCTGAACGCTCAATGTAAAAACCGGAGTCTGGATACCCAACAAAACTGACCGGAGCCTGAACGTTCAACGTAATAATCGGAGTCTAGATACCCAACGAAATTGACAGGAGCCTGAACGTTCATTGTAATAACCGGAATCTGGATACTCAATGAAACTAACCAGAACCTGAACACTCAACGTAATAACTGAAGTCTGGATACCAAACGAAACTGCCGGAGCCTGAACACTCAACGTAATAACCGGAGTCTGGATACCCAACGAAACTGACCAGAGTTTGAACGCTCAACATAATAACCGGAGTCTGGATATCCAACGAAACTGACGAGAGACTGAATGCTCAACGTAATAACCGGAGTCTGGATACCCAACGAAACTGACCGGAGCCTAAACCCTCAACATAATAACCGGAGTCTGGATACCCAACAAAATTGACCGGAGCCTGAACGCTCAACGTAAAAACTGGAGTCTGGATACCCAACGAAACTGACCGGAGCCTTAACGCTCAACGTAATAATCGGAGTGTGGATACCCAACGAAACTGACCGGAGCCTGGACGCTCAACGTAATAACTGAAGTCTGGATACCCAACGAAACTGACAGGAGCCTGAACGCTTAACGTAATAACCGGAGTCTGGATACCCAACGAAACTGACCAGAGCCTGAATGCTCAACGTAATAACCGGAGTCTTGATACCCAACGAAACTGACCGGAGCCGTAACACTCAACGTAAAAACCAGAGTCTGGATACCCAACGAAACTGACCGGAGCCTGAACGCTCAACATAATAACCGGAGTCTGGATACCCAACGAAACTGACCGGAGCCTGAATGCTTAACGTAATAACCGGAATCTGGATACACAACAAAACTGACCGGAGACTGAACGCTCAACGTAATAACCGGAGTCTGGATACCCAACAAAACTGACCAGAGCCAGAAGGCTCAACGTAAAAACCAGAGTCTGGATACCCAACGAAACTGACCGGAGCCTGAACGCTCAACGTAATAACTGAAGTTTGGATACCAAACGAAACTGACTGGAGCCTGAACGCTCAATGTAATAACCTTAGTCTGGATACCCAACGAAACTGACCGGAGCCTGAACGCTAAACGTAATAACCGGAGTCTGGACACCCAACGAAACTGACTGGAGCCTGAACGTTCAACGTAATAACCGGAGCCTGGATACCCAACGAAACTGACCGGAGCCTGAACGCTCAACGTAATAACCGGAGTCTGGATACCAAACGAAACTGACCGGATCCTGAACGTTCAACGTAATAACCGGAGTCTGGATACCCAACGAAATTGACCGGAGCCTGAACGCTCAACTTAATAACCGGAATCTAGATACTCAACGAAACTGACCAGAGCCGGAGCGTGAACGCATAACGTAATAACCGGAGTCTAGATACCCAACGAAACTGAACGGAGCCTGAACGCTCAACGTAATAACCAGAGTCTGGATACTCAACGAAACTGACCGGAGCCTGAATGCACAACATAATAATTGGAGTCTAGATGCTCAACGAAAATGACCGGAGCCTGAACGCTCAACGTAATAACCGGAGTCTGGACACCCAACAAAACTGACCGGAGCCTGAACGTTCAACGTAATAACCAGAGTCTGGATACCCAACGAAACTGACCGGAGCCTGAACGCTTAACGTAATAACCGGAGTCTGGATACACAAAAAAACTGACCGGAGCCTGAACGCTCAATGTAATAACCGGAGTCTGGATACCCAACAAAACTGACCAGAGCCGGAACGCTCAACATAAAAACCAGAGTCTGGATACCCAACGAAACTGACCGGAGCCTGAACGCTCAACGTAATAACTAAAGTTTGGATACCAAACGAAACTGACTGGAGCCTAAACGCTCAATGTAATAACTTGAGTCTGGATACCCAA
Organism: Lathyrus sativus; assembly: GCA_963859935.3. NCBI lineage: Eukaryota > Viridiplantae > Streptophyta > Magnoliopsida > Fabales > Fabaceae > Lathyrus > Lathyrus sativus. The sequence continues at coordinate 258,334,868 of OZ012736.1, read as the reverse complement.
CGAAACTGACCGGAGCCTGAACGCTCAACGTAATAACCGAAGTCTGGATAACCAACAAAACTGACCGGAGCCTGAGCGCTCAACGTAATAACCGGAGTTAGGATACTCAACAAAACTGACCGGAGCCTGAACGCTCAACGTAATAACTTGAGTCTGGATACCCAACGAAACTGACCGGAGCCTGAACGCTCAACGTAAAAACCGGAGTCTGGATACCCAACGAAACTTACCGGAGCCTGAACGCTCAACGTAATAACCAGAGTCTGGATACCCAACGAAACTGACCGGAGCCTGAACGCTCAACGTAAAAACCGGAGTCTGGATACCCAACGAAACTTACCGGAGCCTAAACGCTCAAAGTAATAACCGGAGTCTGGATACCCAAAGAAACTGACCGGAGCCTGAACGCTCAACGTAATAACCGGAATCTGGATACTCAACGAAACTGACCGGAGCCTGAACGCTCAACGTAATAACCCGAGTCTGGAAAGTCAACGAAAATGACCGGAGCCTGAACAATGAACGTAATCACCGGAGACTGGATACCCAACGAAACTGACCGGAGCCTGAACGCTCAACATAATATTTGGAGTCTGGATACTCCACGAAACTGACCGGATCCTGAATGCTCAACGTAATAAATGGAGTTATGATACTCAACGAAAATTAATGGATCCTGAACGCTCAATGTAATGATCGGAGTGTGGATACTCAACAAAAATGACCGGAGCCTGATCGCTCAACGTATTAACCGGAGTATGGATATTCAACGAAAATGATCGGAGCCTGAACGTTCAACGTAATGACAGGAGTCTAGATACTCAACGAAAATGACCGGAGTCTGAACCCTCAACGTAATAACCGGAGTTAGGATACTCAACGAAAATAACCGGAGCCTGAACGATCAACATAATAATCGGAGTCTGGATACTCAACGAAAATGATCGGAGCCTGACGCTCAACTTAATAACTGGAGTCTGGATACTCAACGAAAATGACCGGAGCCTGAACGCTCAACGTAAAAACCGGAGTCTGGATACCCAACGAAAATGACCGGAGCTTGCACGCTCAACGTAATAATCGGAATCTGGATACTCAACGAAACTGACCGGAGCCTGAACGCTTAACGTAATAACTCGAGTCTGGATAGTCAACGAAAATGACCAGAGCCTGAACGATCAACGTAATCACCGGAGTCTGGATACCCAATGAAACTGACCGGAACCTGACCGCTCAACGTAATATTTGGAGTCTGGATACTCAACGAAACTGATCGGATCCTGAACGCTCAAATTAATAATCGAAGTCTGGATACTCAACGAAAATGATCGGAGCCTGACAGTCAACTTAATAACCGGAGTCTGGATACTCAACGAAAATGACCGGAGCCTGAACGCTCAACGTAATAACTAGAGTCTGGATACCCAACGAAACTGACCGGAGCCTGAACGCTCAACGTAAAAACCGGAGTCTGGATACCCAACGAAACTTACCGGAGCCTAAACGCTCAACGTAATAACCGGAGTCTGGATACCCAACGAAACTGACCGGAGCCTGAACGCTCAACGTAATAACCGGAATCTGGATACTCAACGAAACAGACCGGAGCCTGAACGCTCAACGTAATAACCCGAGTCTGGAAAGTCAACGAAAATGACCGGAGCCTGAACAATGAACGTAATCACCGGAGTCTGCATACCCAACGAAACTGACCGGAGCCTGAACGCTCAACATTATATTTGGAGTCTGGATACTCCACGAAACTGACCGGATCCTGAACGCTCAACGTAATAAATGGAGTTATGATACTCAACGAAAATTAATGGATCCTGAACGCTCAGTGTAATGATCGGAGTGTGGATACTCAACAAAAATGACCGGAGCCTGATCGCTCAACGTATTGACCGGAGTATGGATATTCAACGAAAATGATCGGAGCCTGAACGTTCAACGTAATGACAGGAGTCTAGATACTCAACGAAAATGACCGGAGTCTGAACCCTCAACGTAATAACCGGAGTTAGGATACTCAACGAAAATAACCGGAGCCTGAACGATCAACGTAATAATTGGAGTCTAGATACTCAACGAAAATGACCGGAGTCTGAACCCTCAACGTAATAACCGGAGTTAGGATACTCAACGAAAATAACCGGAGCCTGAACGATCAACGTAATAATCGAAGTCTGGATACTCAACGAAAATGATCGGAGCCTGACAGTCAACTTAATAACCGGAGTCTGGATACTCAACGAAAATGACCGGAGCCTGAACGCTCAACGTAATAACTTGAGTCTGGATACCCAACGAAACTGACCGGAGCCTGAACGCTCAACGTAAAAACCGGAGTCTGGATACCCAACGAAACTTACCGGAGCCTGAACGCTCAACGTAATAACCAGAGTCTGGATACCCAACGAAACTGACCGGAGCCTGAACGCTCAACGTAAAAACCGGAGTCTGGATACCCAACGAAACTTACCGGAGCCTAAACGCTCAAAGTAATAACCGGAGTCTGGATACCCAACGAAACTGACCGGAGCCTGAACGCTCAACGTAATAACCGGAATCTGGATACTCAACGAAACTGACCGGAGCCTGAACGCTCAACGTAATAACCCGAGTCTGGAAAGTCAACGAAAATGACCGGAGCCTGAAGAATGAACGTAATCACCGGAGTCTGGATACCCAACGAAACTGACCGGAGCCTGAACGCTCAACATAATATTTGGAGTCTGGATACTCCACGAAACTGACCGGATCCTGAATGCTCAACGTAATAAATGGAGTTATGATACTCAACGAAAATTAATGGATCCTGAACGCTCAATGTAATGATCGGAGTGTGGATACTCAACAAAAATGACCGGAGCCTGATCGCTCAACGTATTAACCGGAGTATGGATATTCAACGAAAATGATCGGAGCCTGAACGTTCAACGTATTGACAGGAGTCTAGATACTCAACGAAAATGACCGGAGTCTGAACCCTCAACGTAATAACCGGAGTTAGGATACTCAACGAAAATAACCGGAGCCTGAACGATCAACATAATAATCGGAGTCTGGATACTCAACGAAAATGATCGGAGCCTGACGCTCAACTTAATAACTGGAGTCTAGATACTCAACGAAAATGATCGGAGCCTGAACGCTCAACGTAAAAACCGGAGTCTGGATACCCAACGAAAATGACCGGAGCCTGCACGCTCAACGTAATAATCGGAATCTGGATACTCAACGAAACTGACCGGAGCCTGAACGCTTAACGTAATAACTCGAGTCTGGATAGTCAACGAAAATGACCAGAGCCTGAACGATCAACGTAATCACCGGAGTCTGGATACCCAATGAAACTGACCGGAGCCTGACCGCTCAACGTAATATTTGGAGTCTGGATACTCAACGAAACTGATCGGATCCTGAACGCTCAAATTAATAATCGAAGTCTGGATACTCAACGAAAATGATCGGAGCCTGACAGTCAACTTAATAACCGGAGTCTGGATACTCAACGAAAATGACCGGAACCTGAACGCTCAACGTAATAACTAGAGTCTGGATACCCAACGAAACTGACCGGAGCCTGAACGCTCAACGTAAAAACCGGAGTCTGGATACCCAACGAAACTTACCGGAGCCTAAACGCTCAACGTAATAACCGGAGTCTGGATACCCAACGAAACTGACCGGAGCCTGAACGCTCAACGTAATAACCGGAATCTGGATACTCAACGAAACTGACCGGAGCCTGAACGCTCAACGTAATAACCCGAGTCTGGAAAGTCAACGAAAATGACCGGAGCCTGAACAATGAACGTAATCACCGGAGTCTGCATACCCAACGAAACTGACCGGAGCCTGAACGCTCAACATTATATTTGGAGTCTGGATACTCCACGAAACTGACCGGATCCTGAACGCTCAACGTAATAAATGGAGTTATGATACTCAACGAAAATTAATGGATCCTGAACGCTCAGTGTAATGATCGGAGTGTGGATACTCAACAAAAATGACCGGAGCCTGATCGCTCAACGTATTGACCGGAGTATGGATATTCAACGAAAATGATCGGAGCCTGAACGTTCAACGTAATGACAGGAGTCTAGATACTCAACGAAAATGACCGGAGTATGAACCCTCAACGTAATAACCGGAGTTAGGATACTCAACGAAAATAACCGGAGCCTGAACGATCAACGTAATAATCGGAGTCTGGATACTCAACGAAAATGATCGGAGCCTGACGCTCAACTTAATAACCGGTGTCTGGATACTCAACGAAAATGACCGGAGCCTGAACGCTCAACGTAATAACCGGAGTCTGGATACCCAATGAAACTGACCGGAGCCTGAACGCTCAACGTAATAACCGGAGTCTGGATACCCAACGAAACTGACCGGAGCCTGAACGCTCAACGGAATAATCGGAATCTGGATACTCAACGAAACTGACCGGAGCCTGAACGTTCAACATAATGACAGGAGTCTAGATACTCAACGAAAATGACCGGAGTCTGAACCCTCAACGTAATAACCGGAGTTAGGATACTCAACGAAAATAACCGGAGCCTGAACGATCAACGTAATAATCGGAGTCTGGATACTCATCGAAAATGATCGGAGCCTGACGCTCAACTTAATAACCAGAGTTTGGATACTCAACGAAATTGACCGGAGCCTGAACGCTCAACGTAAAAACCGGAGTCTGGATACCCAACGAAAATGACCGGAGCCTGAACGCTCAACGTAATAATCGGAATCTGGATACTCAACGAAACTGACCGGAGCCTGAACGCTTAACGTAATAACTCGAGTCTGGATAGTCAACGAAAATGACCGGAGCCTGAACGATCAATGTAATCATCGGAGTCTGGATACCCAATGAAACTGACCGGAGCCTGACCGCTCAACGTAATATTTGGAGTCTGGATACTCAACGAAACTGATCGGATCCTGAACGCTCAACTTAATAATCGAAGTCTGGATACTCAAAGAAAATGATCGGAGCCTGACAGTCAACTTAATAACCGGAGTCTGGATACTCAACGAAAATGACCGGAGCCTGAACGCTCAACGTAATAACTTGAGTCTGGATACCCAACGAAACTGACCGGAGCCTGAACGCTCAACGTAAAAACCGGAGTCTAGATACCCAACGAAACTTACCGGAGCCTAAACGCTCAACGTAATAACCGGAGTCTGGATACCCAACGAAACTGACCGGAGCCTGAACGCTCAACGTAATAACCGGAATCTGGATACTCAACGAAACTGACCGGAGCCTGAACGCTCAACGTAATAACCCGAGTCTGGAAAGTCAACGAAAATGACCGGAGCCTGAACAATGAACGTAATCACCGGAGTCTGGATACCCAACGAAACTGACCGGAGCCTGAACGCTCAACATAATATTTGGAGTCTGGATACTCCACGAAACTGACCGGATCCTGAACGCTCAACGTAATAAATGGAGTTATGATACTCAACGAAAATTAATGGATCCTGAACGCTCAATGTAATGATCGGAGTGTGGATACTCAACAAAAATGACCGGAGCCTGATCGCTCAACGTATTGACCGGAGTATGGATATTCAACGAAAATGATCGGAGCCTGAACGTTCAACGTAATGACAGGAGTCTAGATACTCAACGAAAATGACCGGAGTCTAAACCCTCAACGTAATAACCGGAGTTAGGATACTCAACGAAAATAACCGGAGCCTGAACGATCAACGTAATAATCGGAGTCTGGATACTCAACGAAAATGATCGGAGCCTGACGCTCAACTTAATAACCGGTGTCTGGATACTCAACGAAAATGACCGGAGCCTGAACGCTCAACGTAATAACCGGAGTCTGGATACCCAATGAAACTGACTGGAGCCTGAACACTCAACGTAATAACCGGAGTCTGGATACCCAACGAAACTGACCGGAGCCTGAACGCTCAACGGAATAATCGGAATCTGGATACTCAACGAAACTGACCGGAGCCTGAACGTTCAACGTAATGACAGGAGTCTAGATACTCAACGAAAATGACCGGAGTCTGAACCCTCAACGTAATAACCGGAGTTAGGATACTCAACAAAAATAACCGGAGCCTGAACGATCAACGTAATAATCGGAGTCTGGATACTCATCGAAAATGATCGGAGCCTGACGCTCAACTTAATAACCATAGTTTGGATACTCAACGAAAATGACCGGAGCCTGAACGCTCAACGTAAAAACCGGAGTCTGGATACCCAACGAAAATGACCGGAGCCTGAACGCTCAACGTAATAATCGGAATCTGGATACTCAACGAAACTGACCGGAGCCTGAAGGCTTAACGTAACAACTCGAGTCTGGATAGTCAACGAAAATGACCGGAGCCTGAACGATCAATGTAATCACCGGAGTCTGGATACCCAATGAAACTGACCGGAGCCTGACCGCTCAACGTAATATTTGGAGTCTGGATACTCAACGAAACTGATCGGATCCTGAACGCTCAACTTAATAATCGAAGTCTGGATACTCAACGAAAATGATCGGAGCCTGACAATCAACTTAATAACCGGAGTCTGGATACTCAACGAAAATGACCGGAGCCTGAACGCTCAACGTAATAACTTGAGTCTGGATACCCAACGAAACTGACCGGAGCCTGAACGCTCAACATAAAAACCGGAGTCTGGATACCCAACGAAACTTACCGGAGCCTGAACGCTCAACGTAATAACCAGAGTCTGGATACCCAACGAAACTGACCGGAGCCTGAACGCTCAACGTAAAAACCGGAGTCTGGATACCCAACAAAACTTACCGGAGCCTAAACGCTCAACGTAATAACCGGAGTCTGGATACCCAACGAAACTGACCGGAGCCTGAACGCTCAACGTAATAACCGGAATCTGGATACTCAACGAAACTGACCGGAGCCTGAACGCTCAACGTAATAACCCGAGTCTGGAAAGTCAACGAAAATGACCGGAGCCTGAACAATGAACGTAATCACCGGAGTCTGGATACCCAACGAAACTGACCGGAGCCTGAACGCTCAACATAATATTTGGAGTCTGGATACTCCACGAAACTGACCGGATCCTGAATGCTCAACGTAATAAATGGAGTTATGATACTCAACGAAAATTAATGGATCCTAAACGCTCAACGTAATAACCGGAGTCTGGATACCCAACGAAACTGACCGGAGCCTGAACGCTCAACGTAATAACCGGAATCTGGATACTCAACGAAACTGACCGGAGCCTGAACGCTCAACGTAATGACAGGAGTCTAGATACTCAACGAAAATGACCGGAGTCTGAACCCTCAACGTAATAACCGGAGTTAGGATACTCAACGAAATTAACCGGAGCCTGAACGATCAACGTAATAATCGGAGTCTGGATACTCATCGAAAATGACCGGAGCCTGAACGCTCAACGTAATAACCGGAGTCTGGATACCCAACGAAACTGACCGGAGCCTGAACGCTCAACGGAATAATCGGAATCTGGATACTCAACGAAACTGACCGGAGCCTGAACGCTCAACGTAATAATCGGAATCTGGATACTCAACGAAACTGACCGGAGCCTGAACGCTTAACGTAATAACTCGAGTCTGGATAGTCAACGAAAATGACCGGAGCCTGAACGATCAATGTAATCACCGGAGTCTGGATACCCAATGAAACTGACCGGAGCCTGACCGCTCAACGTAATATTTGGAGTCTGGATACTCAACGAAACTGATCGGATCCTGAACGCTCAACTTAATAATCGAAGTCTGGATACTCAACGAAAATGATCAGAGCCTAACAGTCAACTTAATAACCGGAGTCTGGATACTCAACGAAAATGACCGGAGCCTGAACGCTCAACGTAATAACTTGAGTCTGGATACCCAACGAAACTGACCGGAGCCTGAACGCTCAACGTAAAAACCGGAGTCTAGATACCCAACGAAACTTACCGGAGCCTAAACGCTCAACGTAATAACCGGAGTCTAGATACCCAACGAAACTGACCGGAGCCTGAACGCTCAACGTAATAACCGGAATCTGGATACTCAACGAAACTGACCGGAGCCTGAACGCTCAACGTAATAACCCGAGTCTGGAAAGTCAACGAAAATGACCGGAGCCTGAACAATGAACGTAATCACCGGAGTCTGGATACCCAACGAAACTGACCGGAGCCTGAACGCTCAACATAATATTTGGAGTCTGGATACTCCACGAAACTGACCGGATCCTGAACGCTCAACGTAATAAATGGAGTTATGATACTCAACGAAAATTAATGGATCCTGAACGCTCAATGTAATGATCGGAGTGTGGATACTCAACAAAAATGACCGGAGCCTGATCGCTCAACGTATTGACCGGAGTATGGATATTCAACGAAAATGATCGGAGCCTGAACGTTCAACGTAATGACAGGAGTCTAGATACTCAACGAAAATGACCGGAGTCTGAACCCTCAACGTAATAACCGGAGTTAGGATACTCAACGAAAATAACCGGAGCCTGAACGATCAACGTAATAATCGGAGTCTGGATACTCAACGAAAATGATCGGAGCCTGACGCTCAACTTAATAACCGGTGTCTGGATACTCAACGAAAATGACCGGAGCCTGAACGCTCAACGTAATAACCGAAGTCTGGATACCCAATGAAACTGACCGGAGCCTGAACGCTCAACGTAATAACCGGAGTCTGGATACCCAACGAAACTGACCGGAGCCTGAACGCTCAACGGAATAATCGGAATCTGGATACTCAACGAAACTGACCGGAGCCTGAACGTTCAACGTAATGACAGGAGTCTAGATACTCAACGAAAATGACCGGAGTCTGAACCCTCAACGTAATAACCGGAGTTAGGATACTCAACGAAAATAACCGGAGCCTGAACGATCAACGTAATAATCGGAGTCTGGATACTCATCGAAAATGATCGGAGCCTGACGCTCAACTTAATAACCATAGTTTGGATACTCAACGAAAATGACCGGAGCCTGAACGCTCAACGTAAAAACCGGAGTCTGGATACCCAACGAAAATGACCGGAGCCTGAACGCTCAACGTAATAATCGGAATCTGGATACTCAACGAAACTGACCGGAGCCTGAACGCTTAACGTAATAACTCGAGTCTGGATAGTCAACGAAAATGACCGGAGCCTGAACGATCAATGTAATCACCGGAGTCTGGATACCCAATGAAACTGACCGGAGCCTGACCGCTCAACGTAATATTTGGAGTCTGGATACTCAACGAAACTGATCGGATCCTGAACGCTCAACTTAATAATCGAAGTCTGGATACTCAACGAAAATGATCGGAGCCTGACAGTCAACTTCATAACCGGAGTCTGGATACTCAACGAAAATGATCGGAGCCTGAACGCTCAACGTAATAACTTGAGTCTGGATACCCAACGAAACTGACCGGAGCCTGAACGCTCAACGTAAAAACCGGAGTCTGGATACCCAACGAAACTTACCGGAGCCTGAACGCTCAACGTAATAACCAGAGTCTGGATACCCAACGAAACTGACCGGAGCCTGAACGCTCAACGTAAAAACCGGAGTCTGGATACCCAACGAAACTTACCGGAGCCTGAACGCTCAACGTAATAACCGGAGTCTGGATACCCAACGAAACTGACCGGAGCCTGAACGCTCAACATAATAACCGGAATCTGGATACTCAACGAAATTGACCGGAGCCTGAGCGCTCAACGTAATAACCCGAGTCTGGAAAGTCAACGAAAATGACCGGAGCCTGAACAATGAACGTAATCACCGGAGTCTGGATACCCAACGAAACTGACCGGAGCCTGAACGCTCAACATAATATTTGGAGTCTGGATACTCCACGAAACTGACCGGATCCTGAACGCTCAACGTAATAAATGGAGTTATGATACTCAACGAAAATTAATGGATCCTGAACGCTCAATGTAATGACCGGAGTGTGGATACTCAACAAAAATGACCGGAGCCTGATCGCTCAACGTATTGACCGGAGTATGGATATTCAACGAAAATGATCGGAGCCTGAACGTTTAACGTAATGACAGGAGTCTAGATACTCAACGAAAATGACCGGAGTCTGAACCCTCAACATAATAACCGGAGTTAGGATACTCAACGAAAATAACCAGAGCCTGAACGATCAACATAATAATCGGAGTCTGGATACTCAACGAAAATGATCGGAGCCTGACGCTCAACTTAATAACTGGAGTCTGGATACTCAACGAAAATGACCGGAGCCTGAACGCTCAACGTAAAAACCGGAGTCTGGATACCCAACGAAAATGACCGGAGCCTGCACGCTCAACGTAATAATCGGAATCTGGATACTCAACGAAACTGACCGGAGCCTGAACGCTTAACGTAATAACTCGAGTCTGGATAGTCAACGAAAATGACCAGAGCCTGAACGATCAACGTAATCACCGGAGTCTGGATACCCAATGAAACTGACCGGAGCCTGACCGCTCAATGTAATATTTGGAGTCTGGATACTCAACAAAACTGATCGGATCCTGAACGCTCAAATTAATAATCGAAGTCTGGATACTCAACGAAAATGATCGGAGCCTGACAGTCAACTTAATAACCGGAGTCTGGATACTCAACGAAAATGACCGGAGCCTGAACGCTCAACGTAATAACTAGAGTCTGGATACCCAACGAAACTGACCGGAGCCTGAACGCTCAACGTAAAAACCGGAGTCTGGATACCCAACGAAACTTACCGGAGCCTAAACGCTCAACGTAATAACCGGAGTCTGGATACCCAACGAAACTGACCGGAGCCTGAACGCTCAACGTAATAACCGGAATCTGGATACTCAACGAAACTGACCGGAGCCTGAACGCTCAACGTAATAACCCGAGTCTGGAAAGTCAACGAAAATGACCGGAGCCTGAACAATGAACGTAATCACCAAAGTCTGGATACCCAACGAAACTGACCGGAGCCTGAACGCTCAACATAATATTTGGAGTCTGGATACTCCACGAAACTGACCGGATCCTGAACGCTCAATGTAATAAATGGAGTTATGATACTCAACGAAAATTAATGGATCCTGAACGCTCAGTGTAATGATCGGAGTGTGGATACTCAACAAAAATGACCGGAGCCTGATCGCTCAACGTATTGACCGGAGTATGGATATTCAACTAAAATGATCGGAGCCTGAACGTTCAACGTAATGACAGGAGTCTAGATACTCAACGAAAATGACCGGAGTCTGAACCCTCAACGTAATAACCGGAGTTAGGATACTCAACGAAAATAACCGGAGCCTGAACGATCAACGTAATAATCGGAGTCTGGATACTCAACGAAAATGATCGGAGCCTGACGCTCAACTTAATAACCGGTGTCTGGATACTCAACGAAAATGACCGGAGCCTGAACGCTCAACGTAATAACCGGAGTCTGGATACCCAATGAAACTGACCGGAGCCTGAACGCTCAACGTAATAACCGGAGTCTGGATACCCAACGAAACTGACCGGAGCCTGAACGCTCAACGGAATAATCGGAATCTGGATACTCAACGAAACTGACCGGAGCCTGAACGTTCAACGTAATGACAGGAGTCTAGATACTCAACGAAAATGACCGGAGTCTGAACCCTCAACGTAATATTTGGAGTCTGGTTACTCAACGAAACTGACCAGATCCTGAACGCTCAACGTAATAAATGGAGTTATGATACTCAACGAAAATGACTGGATCCTGAACGCTCTATATAATGACCGGAGTCTGGATACTCAACGAAAATGACCGGAGCCTGAATGCTCAACGTATTGACCGAAGTATGGATACTCAACGAAAATGATCAGAGCCTGAACGTTTAACGTAATGACAGGAGTCTAGATACTCAACGAAAATGACCGGAGTCTGAACCCTCAACGTAATAACCGGAGTCTGGATACTCAACGAAAATGACCGGAGCCTGAACGCTCAACATAATAATCGGAGTCTGGATACTCAACGAAAATGATCGGAGCCTGACGCTCAACTTAATAACCGGAGTCTGAATACTCAACGAAAATGTCCAGAGCATGAACGCTCAACGTAATAACTAGAGTCTGGATACTCAACGAAAATGACCGGAGCCTGAACGCTCAACGTGAAAACCGGAGTCTGGATACCCAACGAAAATGACCGGAGCCTGAACGCTTAACGTAATAACTCGAGTCTGGATAGTCAACGAAAATGACCAGAGCCTGAACGATCAACGTAATCACCGGAGTCTGGATACCCAATGAAACTGACCGGAGCCTGACCGCTCAACGTAATATTTGGAGTCTGGATACTCAACGAAACTGATCGGATCCTGAACGCTCAACTTAATAATCGAAGTCTGGATACTCAACGAAAATGATCGGAGCCTGACAATCAACTTAATAACCGGAGTCTGGATACTCAACGAAAATGACCGGTGCCTGAACGCTCAACGTAATAACTAGAGTCTGGATACCCAACAAAACTGACCGGAGCCTGAACGCTCAACGTAAAAACCGGAGTCTGGATACCCAACGAAACATACCGGAGCCTGAACGCTCAACGTAATAACCGGAGTCTGGATACCCAACGAAACTGACCGGAGCCTGAACGCTCAACGTAATAACCGGAATCTGGATACTCAACGAAACTGACCGGAGCCTGAACGCTCAACGTAATAACCCGAGTCTGGAAAGTCAACGAAAATGACCGGAGCCTGAACGATGAACGTAATCACTGGAGTCTGGATACCCAACGAAGCTGACCGGAGCCTGAACGCTCAACATAATATTTGGAGTCTGGATACTCCACGAAACTGACCGGATCCTGAACGCTCAACGTAATAAATGGAGTTATGATACTCAATGAAAATTACTGAATCCTGAATGCTCAATGTAATGACCGGAGTCTGGATACTCAACAAAAATGACCGAAGCCTGATCGCTCAACGTATTGACCGGAGTATGGATATTCAACGAAAATGATCTGAGCCTGAACGTTCAACGTAATGACAGGAGTCTAGATACTCAACGAAAATGACCGGAGTCTGAACCCTCAACGTAATAACCGGAGTCAGGATACTCAACGAAAATAACCGGAGCCTGAACGCTCAACGTAATAATCGGAGTCTGGATACTCAACGAAAATGATCGGAGCCTAACGCTCAACTTAATAACCGGAGTCTGGATACTCAACGAAAATGATCGGAGCCTGAACGCTCAACGTAATAACCGGAGTCTGGATACCCAACGAAACTGACCGGAGCCTGAACGCTCAACGTAATAATCGGAATCTGGATACTCAACGAAACTGACCGGGGCCTGAACGACGAAAATGACCGGAGCCTGAATGCTCAACGTATTGACCGAAGTATGGATACTCAACGAAAATGATCAGAGCCTGAACGTTTAACGTAATGACAGGAGTCTAGATACTCAACGAAAATGACCGGAGCCCGAACGTTCAACGTAATGACAGGAGTCTAGATACTCAACGAAAATGACCGGAGTCTGAACCCTCAACGTAATAACCGGAGTTAGGATACTCAACGAAAATAACCGGAGCCTGAACGATCAACGTAATAATCGGAGTCTGTATACTCAACGAAAATGATCGGAGCATGACGCTCAACTTAATAACCGGAGTCTGGATACTCAACGAAAATGATCGGAGCCTGAACGCTCAACGTAAAAACCGGAGTCTGGATACCCAACGAAAATGACCGGAGCCTGAACGCTCAACGTAATAATCGGAATCTGGATACTCAACGAAACTGACCGGAGCCTGAACGCTTAACGTAATAACTCGAGTCTGGATAGTCAATGAAAATGACCGGAGCCTGAACGATCAACGTAATCACCGGAGTCTGGATACCCAATGAAACTGACCGGAGCCTGACCGCTCAACGTATAATTGGAGTCTGGATACTCAACGAAACTGATCGGATCCTGAACGCTCAACTTAATAATCGAAGTCTGGATACTCAACGAAAATGATCGGAGCCTGACAGTCAACTTAATAACCGGAGTCTGGATACTCAACGAAAATGACCGGAGCCTGAACGCTCAACGTAATAACTAGAGTCTGGATACCCAACGAAACTGACCGGAGCCTGAACGCTCAACGTAAAAACCGGAGTCTGGATACCCAACGAAACATACCGGAGCCTGAACGCTCAACGTAATAACCGGAGTCTGGATACCCAACGAAACTGACCGGAGCCTGAACGCTCAACGTAATAACCGGAATCTGGATACTCAACGAAACTGACCGGAGCCTGAACGCTCAACGTAATAACCCGAGTCTGGAAAGTCAACGAAAATGACCGGAGCCTGAACGATGAACGTAATCACTGGAGTCTGGATACCCAACGAAGCTGACCGGAGCCTGAACGCTCAACATAATATTTGGAGTCTGGATACTCCACGAAACTGACCGGATCCTGAACGCTCAACGTAATAAATGGAGTTATGATACTCAATGAAAATTACTGAATCCTGAATGCTCAATGTAATGACCGGAGTCTGGATACTCAACAAAAATGACCGGAGCCTGATCGCTCAACGTATTGACCGGAGTATGGATATTCAACGAAAATGATCTGAGCCTGAACGTTCAACGTAATGACAGGAGTCTAGATACTCAACGAAAATGACCGGAGTCTGAACCCTCAACGTAATAACCGGAGTCAGGATACTCAACGAAAATAACCGGAGCCTGAACGCTCAACGTAATAACCGGAGTCTGGATACTCAACGAAAATGACCAGAGCATGAACGCTCAACATAATAATCGGAGTCTGGATACTCAACGAAAATGATCGGAGCCTGACGCTCAACTTAATAACTGGAATCTGGATACTCAACGAAAATGACCGGAGCCTGAACGCTCAACGTAATAACTAGAGTCTGGATACCCAACGAAACTGACCGGAGCCTGAACGCTCAACGTAAAAACCGGAGTCTGGATACCCAACGAAACATACCGGAGCCTGAACGCTCAACGTAATAACCGGAGTCTGGATACCCAACGAAACTGACCGGAGCCTGAACGCTCAAAGTTATAACCGGAATCTGGATACTCAACAAAACTGACCGGAGCCTGAACGCTCAACGTAATAACCCGAGTCTGGAAAGTCAACGAAAACGACTGGAGCCTGAACGATGAACGTAATCACCGGAGTCTAGATACCCAACGAAACTGACCGGAGCCTGAACGCTCAACATAATATTTGGAGTCTGGATACTCAACGAAACTGACCGGATCCTGAACGCTCAACGTAATAAATGGAGTTATGATACTCAACGAAAATTACTGGATCCTGAACGCTCAATGTAATGACCGGAGTCCGGATACTCAATAAAAATGACCGGAGCCTGATCGCTCAACGTATTGACCAGAGTATGGATATTCAACGAAAATGATTGGAGCCTGAACGTTCAACGTAATGACAGGAGTCTAGATACTCAACGAAAATGACCGGAGTCTGAACCCTCAACGTAATAACCGGAGTTAGGATACTCAACGAAAATAACCGGAGCCTGAACGATCAACGTAATAATCGGAGTCTGTATACTCAACGAAAATGATCGGAGCCTGACGCTCAACTTAATAACCGGAGTCTGGATACTCAACGAAAATGATCGGATCCTGAACGCTCAACGTAAAAACCGGAGTCTGGATACCCAACGAAAATGACCGGAGCCTGAACGCTCAACGTAATAATCGGAATCTGGATACTCAACGAAACTGACCGGAGCCTGAACGCTTAACGTAATAACTCGAGTCTGGATAGTCAACGAAAATGACCGGAGCCTGAACGATCAACGTAATCACCGGAGTCTGGATACCCAATGAAACTGACCGGAGCCTGACCGCTCAACGTGATATTTGGCGTCTGGATACTCAACGAAACTAATCGGATCCTGAACGCTCAACTTAATAATCGAAGTCTGGATACTCAACGAAAATGATCGGAGCCTGACAGTCAACTTAATAACCGGAGTCTGGATACTCAACGAAAATGACCGGAGCCTAAACGCTCAACGTAAAAACTAGAGTCTGGATACCCAACGAACCTGACCGGAGCCTGAACGCTCAACGTAAAAACTGGAGTCTGGATACCAAACGAAACTTACCGGAGCCTGAACGCTCAACGTAATAACCGGAGTCTGGATACCCAACGAAACTGACCGGAGCCTGAACGCTCAACGTAATAACCGGAATCTGGATACTCAACGAAACTGACCGGAGCCTGAACGCTCAACGTAATAACCCGAGTCTGGAAAGTCAACGAAAATGACCGGAGCCTGAACGATGAACGTAATCACTGGAGTCTGGATACCCAACGAAACTGACCGGAGCCTGAACGCTCAACATAATATTTGGAGTCTGGATACTCCACGAAACTGACCGGATCCTGAACGCTCAACGTAATAAATGGAGTTATGATACTCAACGAAAATTACTGGATCCTGAACGCTTAATGTAATGACCGGAGTCTGGATACTCAACAAAAATGACCGGAGCCTGATCGCTCAACGTATTGACCGGAGTATGGATATTCAACGAAAATGATCTGAGCCTGAACGTTCAACGTAATGACAGGAGTCTAGATACTCAACGAAAATGACCGGAGTCTGAACCCTCAACGTAATAACCAGAGTCACGATACTCAACGAAAATAACCGGAGCCTGAACGCTCAACGTAATAATCGGAGTCTGGATACTCAACGAAAATGATCGGAGCCTAACGCTCAACTTAATAACCGGAGTCTGGATACTCAACGAAAATGACCGGAGCCTGAACGCTCAACGTAATAACCGGAGTCTGGATACCCAACGAAACTGACCGGAGCCTGAACGCTCAACGTAATAATCGGAATCTGGATACTCAACGAAACTGACCGGGGCCTGAACGCTTAACATAATAACCCGAGTCTGGTTAGTCAACGAAAATGACCGGAGCCTGAACGATCAACGTAATCACCGGAGTCTGGATACCCAACGAAACTGACCGGAGCCTAAACGCTCAACGTAATATTTGGAGTCTGGTTACTCAACGAAACTGACCAGATCCTGAACGCTCAACGTAATAAACGGAGTTATGATACTCAACGAAAATGACTGGATCATGAACGCTCAATATAATGACCGGAGTCTGGATACTCAACGAAAATGACCGGAGCCTGAATGCTCAACGTATTGACCGAAGTATGGATACTCAACGAAAATGATCAGAGCCTGAACGTTTAACGTAATGACAGGAGTCTAGATACTCAACGAAAATGACCGGAGTCTGAACCCTCAACGTAATAACCGGAGTCTGGATACTCAACGAAAATGACCGGAGCATGAACGCTCAACATAATAATCGGAGTCTGGATACTCAATGAAAATGATCGGATCCTGACGCTCAACTTAATAACCGGAGTCTGGATACTCAACGAAAATGACCGGAGCCTGAACGCTCAACGTAATAACTAGAGTCTGGATACCCAACGAACCTGACCGGAGCCTGAACGCTCAACGTAAAAACTGGAGTCTGGATACCAAACGAAACTTACCGGAGCCTGAACGCTCAACGTAATAACCGGAGTCTGGATACCCAACGAAACTGACCGGAGCCTGAACGCTCAACGTAATAACCGGAATCTGGATACTCAACGAAACTGACCGGAGCCTGAACGCTCAACGTAATAACCCGAGTCTGGAAAGTCAACGAAAATGACCGGAGCCTGAACGATGAACGTAATCACTGGAGTCTGGATACCCAACGAAACTGACCGGAGCCTGAACGCTCAACATAATATTTGGAGTCTGGATACTCCACGAAACTGACCGGATCCTGAACGCTCAACGTAATAAATGGAGTTATGATACTCAACGAAAATTACTGGATCCTGAACGCTTAATGTAATGACCGGAGTCTGGATACTCAACAAAAATGACCGGAGCCTGATCGCTCAACGTATTGACCGGAGTATGGATATTCAACGAATATGATCGGAGCCTGAACGTTCAACGTAATGACAGGAGTCTAGATACTCAACGAAAATGACCGGAGTCTGAACCCTCAACGTAATAACCGGAGTCAGGATACTCAACGAAAATAACCGGAGCCTGAACGCTCAACGTAATAATCGGAGTCTGGATACTCAACGAAAATGATCGGAGCCTAACGCTCAACTTAATAACCGGAGTCTGGATACTCAACGAAAATGACCGGAGCCTGAACGCTCAACGTAATAACCGGAGTCTGGATACCCAACGAAACTGACCGGAGCCTGAACGCTCAACGTAATAATCGGAATCTGGATACTCAACGAAACTGACCGGGGCCTGAACGCTTAACATAATAACCCGAGTCTGGTTAGTCAACGAAAATGACCGGAGCCTGAACGATCAACGTAATCACCGGAGTCTGGATACCCAACGAAACTGACCGGAGCCTAAACGCTCAACGTAATATTTGGAGTCTGGTTACTCAACGAAACTGACCAGATCCTGAACGCTCAACGTAATAAACGGAGTTATGATACTCAACGAAAATGACTGGATCATGAACGCTCAATATAATGACCGGAGTCTGGATACTCAACGAAAATGACCGGAGCCTGAATGCTCAACGTATTGACCGAAGTATGGATACTCAACGAAAATGATCAGAGCCTGAACGTTTAACGTAATGACAGGAGTCTAGATACTCAACGAAAATGACCGGAGTCTGAACCCTCAACGTAATAACCGGAGTCTGGATACTCAACGAAAATGACCAGAGCATGAACGCTCAACATAATAATCGGAGTCTGGATACTCAACGAAAATGATCGGAGCCTGACGCTCAACTTAATAACCGGAATCTGGATACTCAACGAAAATGACCGGAGCCTGAACGCTCAACGTAATAACTAGAGTCTGGATACCCAACGAAACTGACCGGAGCCTGAACGCTCAACGTAAAAACCGGAGTCTGGATACCCAACGAAACATACCGGAGCCTGAACGCTCAACGTAATAACCGGAGTCTGGATACCCAACGAAACTGACCGGAGCCTGAACGCTCAAAGTAATAACCGGAATCTGGATACTCAACAAAACTGACCGGAGCCTGAACGCTCAACGTAATAACCCGAGTCTGGAAAGTCAACGAAAACGACCGGAGCCTGAACGATGAACGTAATCACCGGAGTCCGGATACTCAATAAAAATGACCGGAGCCTGATCGCTCAACGTATTGACATGAGTATGGATATTCAACGAATATGATCGGAGCCTGAACGTTCAACGTAATGACAGGAGTCTAGATACTCAACGAAAATGACCGGAGTCTGAACCCTCAACGTAATAACCGGAGTCAGGATACTCAATGAAAATAACCGGAGCCTGAACGATCAACGTAATAATCGGAGTCTGTATACTCAACGAAAATGATCGGAGCCTGACGCTCAACTTAATAACCGGAGTCTGGATACTCAACGAAAATGATCGGAGCCTGAACGCTCAACGTAAAAACCGGAGTCTGGATACCCAACGAAAATGACCGGAGCCTGAACGCTCAATGTAATAACCGGAATCTGGATACTCAACGAAACTGACCGGAGCCTGAACGCTGAACGTAATAACTCGAGTCTGGATAGTCAACGAAAATGACCGGAGCCTGAACGATCAACGTAATCACCGGAGTCTAGATACCCAACGAAACTGACCGGAGCCTGACCGCTCAACGTAATATTTGGAGTCTGGATACTCAACGAAACTGACCAGATCCTGAACGCTCAACGTAATAAATGGAGTTATGATACTCAACGAAAATGACTGGATCCTGAACGCTCAATATAATGACCGGAGTCTGGATACTCAACGAAAATGACCGGAGCCTGAATGCTCAACGTATTGACCGAAGTATGGATACTCAACGAAAATGATCAGAGCCTGAACGTTTACGTAATGACAGGAGTCTAGATACTCAACGAAAATGACCGGAGTCTGAACCCTCAACGTAATAACCGGAGTCTGGATACTCAACGAAAATGACCGGAGCATGAACGCTCAACATAATAATCGGAGTCTGGATACTCAATGAAAATGATCGGAGCCTGACGCTCAACTTAATAACCGGAGTCTGGATACTCAACGAAAATGACCGGAGCCTGAACGCTCAACGTAATAACTAGAGTCTGGATACCCAACGAAACTGACCTGAGCCTGAACGCTCAACGTAAAAACCGGAGTCTGGATACCCAACGAAACATACCGGAGCCTGAACGCTCAACGTAATAACCGGAGTCTGGATACCCAACGAAACTGACCGGAGCCTGAACGCTCAAAGTAATAACCGGAATCTGGATACTCAACGAAACTGACCGGAGCCTGAACGCTCAACGTAATAACCCGAGTCTGGAAAGTCAACGAAAACGACCGGAGCCTGAACGATCAACGTAATCACCGGAGTCTGGATACCCAACGAAACTGACCGGAGCCTGAACACTCAACATAATATTTGGAGTCTGGATACTCAACAAAACTGACCGGATCCTGAACGCTCAACGTAATAAATGGAGTTATGATACTCAACGAAAATTACTGGATCCTGAACGCTCAATGTAATGACCGGAGTCTGGATACTCAATAAAAATGACCGGAGCCTGATCGCTCAACGTATTGACCAGAGTATGGATATTCAACGAATATGATCGGAGCCTGAACGTTCAACGTAATGACAGGAGTCTAGATACTCAACGAAAATGACCGGAGTCTGAACCCTCAACGTAATAACCGGAGTCAGGATACTCAACAAAAATAACTGGAGCCTGAACGATCAACGTAATAATCGGAGTCTGTATACTCAACGAAAATGATCGGAGCCTGACGCTCAACTTAATAACCGGAGTCTGGATACTCAACGAAAATGATCGGAGCCTGAACGCTCAACGTAAAAACCGGAGTCTGGATACCCAACGAAAATGACCGGAGCCTGAACGCTCAACGTAATAACCGGAATCTGGATACTCAACGAAACTGACCGGATCCTGAACGCTGAACGTAATAACTCGAGTCTGGATAGTCAACGAAAATGACCGGAGCCTGAACGATCAACGTAATCACCGGAGTCTAGATACCCAACGAAATTGACCGGAGCCTGACCGCTCAACGTAATATTTGGAGTCTGGATACTCAACGAAACTGACCAGATCCTGAACGCTCAACGTAATAAATGGAGTTATGATACTCAACGAAAATGACTGGATCCTGAACGCTCAATATAATGACCGGAGTCTGGATACTCAACGAAAATGACCGGAGCCTGAATGCTCAACGTATTGACCGAAGTATGGATACTCAACGAAAATGATCAGAGCCTGAACGTTTAACGTAATGACAGGAGTCTAGATACTCAACGAAAATGACCGGAGTCTGAACCCTCAACGTAATAACCGGAGTCTGGATACTCAACGAAAATGACCGGAGCATGAACGCTCAACATAATAATCGGAGTCTGGATACTCAATGAAAATGATCGGAGCCTGACGCTCAACTTAATAACCGGAGTCTGGATACTCAACGAAAATGACCGGAGCCTGAACGCTCAACGTAATAACTAGAGTCTGGATACCCAACGAAACTGACCTGAGCCTGAACGCTCAACGTAAAAACCGGAGTCTGGATACCCAACGAAACATACCGGAGCCTGAACGCTCAACGTAATAACCGGAGTCTGGATACCCAACGAAACTGACCGGAGCCTGAACGCTCAAAGTAATAACCGGAATCTGGATACTCAACGAAACTGACCGGAGCCTAAACGCTCAACGTAATAACCCGTGTCTGGAAAGTCAACGAAAACGACCGGAGCCTGAACGATCAACGTAATCACCGGAGTCTGGATACCCAACGAAACTGACCGGAGCCTGAACGCTCAACATAATATTTGGAGTCTGGATACTCAACAAAACTGACCGGATCCTGAACGCTCAACGTAATAAATGGAGTTATGATACTCAACGAAAATTACTGGATCCTGAACGCTCAATGTAATGACCGGAGTCTGGATACTCAATAAAAATGACTGGAGCCTGATCGCTCAACGTATTGACCAGAGTATGGATATTCAACGAATATGATCGGAGCCTGAACGTTCAACGTAATGACAGGAGTCTAGATACTCAACGAAAATGACCGGAGTCTGAACCCTCAACGTAATAACCGGAGTCAGGATACTCAACAAAAATAACTGGAGCCTGAACGATCAACGTAATAATCGGAGTCTGTATACTCAACGAAAATGATCGGAGCCTGACGCTCAACTTAATAACCGGAGTCTGGATACTCAACGAAAATGATCGGAGCCTGAACGCTCAACGTAAAAACCGGAGTCTGGATACCCAACGAAAATGACCGGAGCCTGAACGCTCAACGTAATAACCGGAATCTGGATACTCAACGAAACTGACCGGAGCCTGAACGCTGAACGTAATAACTCGAGTCTGGATAGTCAACGAAAATGACCGGAGCCTGAACGATCAACGTAATCACCGGAGTCTAGATACCCAACGAAATTGACCGGAGCCTGACCGCTCAACGTAATATTTGGAGTCTGGATACTCAACGAAACTGACCAGATCCTGAACGCTCAACATAATAAATGGAGTTATGATACTCAACGAAAATGACTGGATCCTGAACGCTCAATATAATGACCGGAGTCTGGATACTCAACGAAAATGACCGGAGCCTGAATGCTCAACGTATTGACCGAAGTATGGATACTCAACGAAAATGATCAGAGCTTGAACGTTTAACGTAATGACAGGAGTCTAGATACTCAACGAAAATGACCGGAGTCTGAACCCTCAACGTAATAACCGGAGTCTGGATACTCAACGAAAATGACCGGAGCATGAACGCTCAACATAATAATCGGAGTCTGGATACTCAATGAAAATGATCGGAGCCTGACGCTCAACTTAATAACCGGAGTCTGGATACTCAACGAAAATGACCGGAGCCTGAACGCTCAACGTAATAACTAGAGTCTGGATACCCAACGAAACTGACCGGAGCCTGAACGCTCAACGTAAAAACCGAAGTCTGGATACCCAACGAAACATACCGGAGCCTGAACGCTCAACGTAATAACCGGAGTCTGGATACCCAACGAAACTGACCGGAGCCTGAACGCTCAAAGTAATAACCGGAATCTGGATACTCAACGAAACTGACCGGAGCCTGAACGCTCAACGTAATAACCCGAGTCTGGAAAGTCAACGAAAACGACCGGAGCCTGAACGATCAACGTAATCACCGGAGTCTGGATACCCAACGAAACTGACCGGAGCCTGAACACTCAACATAATATTTGGAGTCTGGATACTCAACAAAACTGACCGGATCCTGAACGCTCAACGTAATAAATGGAGTTATGATACTCAACGAAAATTACTGGATCCTGAAAGCTCAATGTAATGACCGGAGTCTGGATACTCAATAAAAATGACCGGAGCCTGATCGCTCAACGTATTGACCAGAGTATGGATATTCAACGAATATGATCGGAGCCTGAACGTTCAACGTAATGACAGGAGTCTAGATACTCAACGAAAATGACCGGAGTCTGAACCCTCAACGTAATAACCGGAGTCAGGATACTCAACAAAAATAACTGGAGCCTGAACGATCAACGTAATAATCGGAGTCTGTATACTCAACGAAAATGATCGGAGCCTGACGCTCAACTTAATAACCGGAGTCTGGATACTCAACGAAAATGATCGGAGCCTGAACGCTCAACGTAAAAACCGGAGTCTGGATACCCAACGAAAATGACCGGAGCCTGAACGCTCAACGTAATAACCGGAATCTGGATACTCAACGAAACTGACCGGATCCTGAACGCTGAACGTAATAACTCGAGTCTGGATAGTCAACGAAAATGACCGGAGCCTGAACGATCAACGTAATCACCGGAGTCTAGATACCCAACGAAATTGACCGGAGCCTGACCGCTCAACGTAATATTTGGAGTCTGGATACTCAACGAAACTGACCAGATCCTGAACGCTCAACGTAATAAATGGAGTTATGATACTCAACGAAAATGACTGGATCCTGAACGCTCAATATAATGACCGGAGTCTGGATACTCAACGAAAATGACCGGAGCCTGAATGCTCAACGTATTGACCGAAGTATGGATACTCAACGAAAATGATCAGAGCCTGAACGTTTAACGTAATGACAGGAGTCTAGATACTCAACGAAAATGACCGGAGTCTGAACCCTCAACGTAATAACCGGAGTCTGGATACTCAACGAAAATGACCGGAGCATGAACGCTCAACATAATAATCGGAGTCTGGATACTCAATGAAAATGATCGGAGCCTGACGCTCAACTTAATAACCGGAGTCTGGATACTCAACGAAAATGACCGGAGCCTGAACGCTCAACGTAATAACTAGAGTCTGGATACCCAACGAAACTGACCTGAGCCTGAACGCTCAACGTAAAAACCGGAGTCTGGATACCCAACGAAACATACCGGAGCCTGAACGCTCAACGTAATAACCGGAGTCTGGATACCCAACGAAACTGACCGGAGCCTGAACGCTCAAAGTAATAACCGGAATCTGGATACTCAACGAAACTGACCGGAGCCTGAACGCTCAACGTAATAACCCGTGTCTGGAAAGTCAACGAAAACGACCGGAGCCTGAACGATCAACGTAATCACCGGAGTCTGGATACCCAACGAAACTGACCGGAGCCTGAACGCTCAACATAATATTTGGAGTCTGGATACTCAACAAAACTGATCGGATCCTGAACGCTCAACGTAATAAATGGAGTTATGATACTCAACGAAAATTACTGGATCCTGAACGCTCAATGTAATGACCGGAGTCTGGATACTCAATAAAAATGACTGGAGCCTGATCGCTCAACGTATTGACCAGAGTATGGATATTCAACGAATATGATCGGAGCCTGAACGTTCAACGTAATGACAGGAGTCTAGATACTCAACGAAAATGACCGGAGTCTGAACCCTCAACGTAATAACCGGAGTCAGGATACTCAACAAAAATAACTGGAGCCTGAACGATCAACGTAATAATCGGAGTCTGTATACTCAACGAAAATGATCGGAGCCTGACGCTCAACTTAATAACCGGAGTCTGGATACTCAACGAAAATGATCGGAGCCTGAACGCTCAACGTAAAAACCGGAGTCTGGATACCCAACGAAAATGACCGGAGCCTGAACGCTCAACGTAATAACCGGAATCTGGATACTCAACGAAACTGACCGGAGCCTGAACGCTGAACGTAATAACTCGAGTCTGGATAGTCAACGAAAATGACCGGAGCCTGAACGATCAACGTAATCACCGGAGTCTAGATACCCAACGAAATTGACCGGAGCCTGACCGCTCAACGTAATATTTGGAGTCTGGATACTCAACGAAACTGACCAGATCCTGAACGCTCAACATAATAAATGGAGTTATGATACTCAACGAAAATGACTGGATCCTGAACGCTCAATATAATGACCGGAGTCTGGATACTCAACGAAAATGACCGGAGCCTGAATGCTCAACGTATTGACCGAAGTATGGATACTCAACGAAAATGATCAGAGCTTGAACGTTTAACGTAATGACAGGAGTCTAGATACTCAACGAAAATGACCGGAGTCTGAACCCTCAACGTAATAACCGGAGTCTGGATACTCAACGAAAATGACCGGAGCATGAACGCTCAACATAATAATCGGAGTCTGGATACTCAATGAAAATGATCGGAGCCTGACGCTCAACTTAATAACCGGAGTCTGGATACTCAACGAAAATGACCGGAGCCTGAACGCTCAACGTAATAACTAGAGTCTGGATACCCAACGAAACTGACCGGAGCCTGAACGCTCAACGTAAAAACCGAAGTCTGGATACCCAACGAAACATACCGGAGCCTGAACGCTCAACGTAATAACCGGAGTCTGGATACCCAACGAAACTGACCGGAGCCTGAACGCTCAAAGTAATAACCGGAATCTGGATACTCAACGAAACTGACCGGAGCCTGAACGCTCAACGTAATAACCCGAGTCTGGAAAGTCAACGAAAACGACCGGAGCCTGAACGATGAACGTAATCACCGGAGTCTGGATACCCAACGAAACTGACCGGAGCCTGAACGCTCAACATAATATTTGGAGTCTGGATACTCAACAAAACTGACCGGATCCTGAACGCTCAACGTAATAAATGGAGTTATGATACTCAACGAAAATTACTGGATCCTGAACGCTCAATGTAATGACCGGAGTCTGGATACTCAATAAAAATGACCGGAGCCTGATCGCTCAACGTATTGACCAGAGTATGGATATTCAACGAATATGATCGGAGCCTGAACGTTCAACGTAATGACAGGAGTCTAGATACTCAACGAAAATGACCGGAGTCTGAACCCTCAACGTAATAACCGGAGTCAGGATACTCAACGAAAATAACCGGAGCCTGAACGATCAACGTAATAATCGGAGTCTGTATACTCAACGAAAATGATCGGAGCCTGACGCTCAACTTAATAACCGGAGTCTGGATACTCAACGAAAATGATCGGAGCCTGAACGCTCAACGTAAAAACCGGAGTCTGGATACCCAACGAAAATGACCGGAGCCTGAACGCTCAACGTAATAACCAGAATCTGGATACTCAACGAAACTGACCGGAGCCTGAACGCTGAACGTAATAACTCGAGTCTGGATAGTCAACGAAAATGACCGGAGCCTGAACGATCAACGTAATCACCGGAGTCTAGATACCCAACGAAACTGACCGGAGCCTGACCGCTCAACGTAATATTTGGAGTCTGGATACTCAACGAAACTGACCAGATCCTGAACGCTCAACGTAATAAATGGAGTTATGATACTCAACGAAAATGACTGGATCCTGAACGCTCAATATAATGACCGGAGTCTGGATACTCAACGAAAATGACCGGAGCCTGAATGCTCAACGTATTGACCGAAGTATGGATACTCAACGAAAATGATCAGAGCCTGAACGTTTAACGTAATGACAGGAGTCTAGATACTCAACGAAAATGACCGGAGTCTGAACCCTCAACGTAATAACCGGAGTCTGGATACTCAACGAAAATGACCGGAGCATGAACGCTCAACATAATAATCGGAGTCTGGATACTCAATGAAAATGATCGGAGCCTGACGCTCAACTTAATAACCGGAGTCTAGATACTCAACGAAAATGACCGGAGCCTGAACGCTCAACGTAATAACTAGAGTCTGGATACCCAACGAAACTGACCGGAGCCTGAACGCTCAACGTAAAAACCGGAGTCTGGATACCCAACGAAACATACCGGAGCCTGAACGCTCAACGTAATAACCGGAGTCTGGATACCCAACGAAACTGACCGGAGCCTGAACGCTCAAAGTAATAACCGGAATCTGGATACTCAACGAAACTGACCGGAGCCTGAACGCTCAACGTAATAACCCGAGTCTGGAAAGTCAACGAAAACGACCGGAGCCTGAACGATCAACGTAATCACCGGAGTCTGGATACCCAACGAAACTGACCGGAGCCTGAACGCTCAACATAATATTTGGAGTCTGGATACTCAACAAAACTGACCGGATCCTGAACCCTCAACGTAATAAATGGAGTTATGATACTCAACGAAAATTACTGGATCCTGAACGCTCAATGTAATGACCGGAGTCTGGATACTCAATAAAAATGACCGGAGCCTGATCGCTCAACGTATTGACCAGAGTATGGATATTCAACGAATATGATCGGAGCCTGAACGTTCAACCTAATGACAGGAGTCTAGATACTCAACGAAAATGACCGGAGTCTGAACCCTCAACGTAATAACCGGAGTCAGGATACTCAACAAAAATAACTGGAGCCTGAACGATCAACGTAATAATCGGAGTCTGTATACTCAACGAAAATGATCGGAGCCTGACGCTCAACTTAATAACCGGAGTCTGGATACTCAACGAAAATGATCGGAGCCTGAACGCTCAACGTAAAAACCGGAGTCTGGATACCCAACGAAAATGACCGGAGCCTGAACGCTCAACGTAATAACCGGAATCTGGATACTCAACGAAACTGACCGGAGCCTGAACGCTGAACGTAATAACTCGAGTCTGGATAGTCAACGAAAATGACCGGAGCCTGAACGATCAACGTAATCACCGGAGTCTAGATACCCAACGAAACTGACCGGAGCCTGACCGCTCAACGTAATATTTGGAGTCTGGATACTCAACGAAACTGACCAGATCCTGAACGCTCAACGTAATAAATGGAGTTATGATACTCAACGAAAATGACTGGATCCTGAACGCTCAATATAATGACCGGAGTCTGGATACTCAACGAAAATGACCGGAGCCTGAATGCTCAACGTATTGACCGAAGTATGGATACCCAACGAAAATGATCAGAGCCTGAACGTTTAACGTAATGACAGGAGTCTAGATACTCAACGAAAATGACCGGAGTCTGAACCCTCAACGTAATAACCGGAGTCTGGATACTCAACGAAAATGACCGGAGCATGAACGCTCAACATAATAATCGGAGTCTGGATACTCAATGAAAATGATCGGAGCCTGACGCTCAACTTAATAACCGGAGTCTAGATACTCAACGAAAATGACCGGAGCCTGAACGCTCAACGTAATAACTAGAGTCTGGATACCCAACGAAACTGACCGGAGCCTGAACGCTCAACGTAAAAACCGGAGTCTGGATACCCAACGAAACATACCGGAGCCTGAACGCTCAACGTAATAACCGGAGTCTGGATACCCAACGAAACTGACCAGAGCCTGAACGCTCAAAGTAATAACCGGAATCTGGATACTCAACGAAACTGACCGGAGCCTGAACGCTCAACGTAATAACCCGAGTCTGGAAAGTCAACGAAAACGACCGGAGCCTGAACGATCAACGTAATCACCGGAGTCTGGATACCCAACGAAACTGACCGGAGCCTGAACGCTCAACATAATATTTGGAGTCTGGATACTCAACAAAACTGACCGGATCCTGAACGCTCAACGTAATAAATGGAGTTATGATACTCAACGAAAACTACTGGATCCTGAACGCTCAATGTAATGACCGGAGTCTGGATACTCAATAAAAATGACCGGAGCCTAATCGCTCAACGTATTGACCAGAGTATGGATATTCAACGAATATGATCGGAGCCTGAACGTTCAACGTAATGACAGGAGTCTAGATACTCAACGAAAATGACCGGAGTCTGAACCCTCAACGTAATAACCGGAGTCAGGATACTCAACGAAAATAACCGGAGCCTGAACGATCAACGTAATAATCGGAGTCTGTATACTCAATGAAAATGATCGGAGCCTGACGCTCAACTTAATAACCGGAGTCTGGATACTCAACGAAAATGACCGGAGCCTGAACGCTCAACGTAATACTTGGAGTCTGGATACTCAACGAAACTGACCAGATCCTGAACGCTCAACGTAATAAATGGAGTTATGATACTCAACGAAAATGACTAGATCCTGAACGCTCAATATAATGACCGGAGTCTGGATACTCAACGAAAATGACCGGAGCCTGAATGCTCAACGTATTGACCGAAGTATGGATACTCAACGAAAATGATCAGAGCCTGAACGTTTAACGTAATGACAGGAGTCTAGATACTCAACGAAAATGACCGGAGTCTGAACCCTCAACGTAATAACCGGAGTCTAGATACTCAACGAAAATGACCAGAGCATGAACGCTCAACATAATAATCGGAGTCTGGATACTCAACGAAAATGATCGGAGCCTGACGCTTAACTTAATAATCTGAGTCTGGATACTCAACGAAAATGACCAGAGCCTGAACGCTCAACGTAATAACTAGAGTCTGGATACCCAACGAAACTGACCGGAGCCTGAACGCTCAACGTAAAAACCGGAGTCTGGATACCCAACGAAACTTACCGGAGCCTGAACGCTCAACGTAATAACCGGAGTCTGGATACCCAACGAAACTGACCGGAGCCTGAACGCTCAACGTAATAACCGGAATCTGGATACTCAACGAAACTGACTGGAGCCTGAACGGTCAACGTAATAACCCGAGTCTGGAAAGTCAACGAAAACGACCGGAGCCTGAACGATGAACGTAATCACCGGAGTCTGGATACCCAACGAAACTGACCGGAGCCTGAACGCTCAACATAATATTTGGAGTCTGGATACTCAACGAAACTGACCGGATCCTGAACGCTCAACGTAATAAATGGAGTTATGATACTCAACGAAAATTACTGGATCCTGAACGCTCAATGTAATGACCGGAGTCTGGATACTCGATAAAAATGACCGGAGCCTGATCGCTCAACGTATTGACCAGAGTATGGATATTCAATGAAAATGATCGGAGCCTGAACGTTCAACGTAATGACAGGAGTCTAGATACTCAACGAAAATGACCGGAGTCTGAACCCTCAACGTAATAACCGGAGTCAAGATACTCAACGAAAATAACCGGTGCCTGAACGCTCAACGTAATAATCAGAGTCTGGATACTCAACAAAATAGATCGGAGCCTAACGCTCAACTTAATAACCGGAGTCTGGATACACAACGAAAATGACCGGAGCCTGAACGCTCAACGTAATAACCGGAGTCTGGATACCCAACGAAACTGACCGGAGCCTGAACGCTCAACATAATAATCGGAATCTGGATACTCAACGAAACTGACCGGAGCCTAAACGCTTAACGTAATAACCCGAGTCTGGATAGTCAACGAAAATGACCGAAGCCTGAACGATCAACGTAATCACCGAAGTCTGGATACCCAACGAAACTGACCGGAGCCTAAACGCTCAACGTAATATTTGGAGTCTGGTTACTCAACGAAACTGACCAGATCCTGAATGGTCAACGTAATAAATGGAGTTATGATACTCAACGAAAATGACTGGATCCTGAACGCTCAATATAATGACTGGAGTCTGGATACTCAACGAAAATGACCGGAGCCTGAATGCTCAACGTATTGACCGAAGTATGGATACTCAACGAAAATGATCAGAGCCTGAACGTTTAACAGAATGACAGGAGTCTAGATACTCAACGAAAATGACCGGAGTCTGAACCCTCAACGTAATAATCGGAGTCTGGATACTCAACGAAAATGACCGGAGCCTGAACGCTCAACATAATAATCGGAGTCTGGATACTCAACGAAAACGATCGGAGCCTGACGCTCAACTTAATAACCGGAGTCTGGATATTCAACGAAAATGACCGGAGCCTGAATGCTCAACGTAATAACTAGAGTCTGGATTCCCAACGAAACTGACCGGAGCCTGAACGCTCAACGTGAAAACCGGAGTCTTGATACCCAACAAAACTTACCGGAGCCTGAACGCTCAACGTAATAACCGGAGTCTAGATACCCAACGAAACTGACCGGAGCCTGAACGCTCAACGTAATAACCGGAATCTGGATACTCAACGAAACTGACCGGAGCCTGAACGCTCAACGTAATAACCCGAGTCTGGAAAGTCAACGAAAATGACCGGAGCCTGAACGATGAACGTAATCACCAGAGTCTGGATACCCAACGAAACTGACTGGAGCCTGAACGCTCAACATAATATTTGAAGTCTGGATACTCAACGAAACTGACCAGATCCTGAACGCTCAACGTAATAAATGGAGTCATGATACTCAACGAAAATTACTGGATCCTAAACGCTCAATGTAATGACCGGAGTCTGGATACTCAATAAAAATGACCGGAGCCTGATCGCTCAACGTATTGACCGGAGTATGGATATTCAACGAAAATGATCGGAGCCTGAACGTTCAACGTAATGACAGGAGTCTAGATACTCAACAAAAATGACCGGAGTCTGAACCCTCAACGTAATAACCGGAGTCAGGATACTCAACGAAAATAACCGGAGCCTGAACGCTCAACGTAATAATCAGAGTATGGATACTCAACGAAAATGATCGGAGCCTAACGCTCAACTTAATAACCGGAGTCTGGATACTCAACAAAAATGACCGGAGCCTGAACGCTCAACGTAATAACCGGAGTCTGGATACCCAACGAAACTGACCGGAGCCTGAACGCTCAACGTAATAATCGGAATCTGGATACTCAACGAAACTGACCGGAGCCTGAACGCTTAACGTAATAACCCGAGTCTGGATAGTCAACGAAAATGACCGGAGCCTGAACGATCAACGTAATCACCGGAGTCTGGATACCCAACGAAACTGACCGGAGCCTAAACGCTCAACGTAATATTTGGAGTCTGGTTACTCAACGAAACTGACCAGATCCTGAATGCTCAACGTAATAAATGGAGTTATGATACTCAACGAAAATGACTGGATCCTGAACGCTCAATATAATGACCGGAGTCTGGATACTCAACGAAAATGACCGGAGCCTGAATGCTCAACGTATTGACCGAAGTATGGATACTCAACGAAAATGATCAGAGCCTGAACGTTTAACGTAATGACAGGAGTCTAGATACTCAACGAAAATGACCGGAGTCTGAACCCTCAACGTAATAATCGGAGTCTGGATACTCAACGAAAATGACCGGAGCCTGAACGCTCAACATAATAATCGGAGTCTGGATACTCAACGAAAACGATCGGAGCCTGACGCTCAACTTAATAACCGGAGTCTGGATATTCAACGAAAATGACCGGAGCCTGAATGCTCAACGTAATAACTAGAGTCTGGATTCCCAACGAAACTGACCGGAGCCTGAACGCTCAACGTGAAAACCGGAGTCTGGATACCCAACAAAACTTACCGGAGCCTGAACGCTCAACGTAATAACCGGAGTCTGGATACCCAACGAAACTGACCGGAGCCTGAACGCTCAACGTAATAACCGGAATCTGGATACTCAACGAAACTGACCGGAGCCTGAACGCTCAACGTAATAACCCGAGTCTGGAAAGTCAACGAAAATGACCGGAGCCTGAACGATGAACGTAATCACCGGAGTCTGGATACCCAACGAAACTGACCGGAGCCTGAACGCTCAACATAATATTTGGAGTCTGCATACTCAACGAAACTGACCGGATCCTGAACGCTCAACGTAATAAATGGAGTCATGATACTCAACGAAAATTACTGGATCCTAAACGCTCAATGTAATGACCGGAGTCAGAATACTCAATAAAAATGACCGGAGTAAAGATACTCAATGAAAATGACCGGGGTCTGAACCCTCAACGTAATAACCGGAGTCTGGATACTCAACCAAAATGACCGGAGCCTGAACGCTCAACATAATAATCGGAGTCTGGATACTCAACAAAAATGATCGGAGCCTGACGCTCAACTTAATAACCGGAGTCTGGATACTCAACGAAAACGACCGGAGCCTGAACGCTCAACGTAATAACTAGAGTCTGGATACCCAACGAAATTGATCGGAGCCTGAACGCTCAACGTAAAAACCGGAGTCTGGATACCCAACAAAACTTACCGGAGCCTGAACGCTCAACGTAATAACCGGAGTCTAGATACCCAACGAAACTGACCGGAGCCTGAACGCTCAACGTAATAACCGGAATTTGGATACTCAACGAAACTGACCGGAGTCTGAACGCTCAACGTAATAACCCGAGTCTGGAAAGTCAATGAAAATGACCGGAGCCTGAATGATCAACGTAATCACCGGAGTCTGGATACCCAACGAAACTGACCGGAGCCTAAACGCTCAACGTAATATTTGGAGTCTGGTTACTCAACGAAATTGACCAGATCCTGAATGCTCAACGTAATAAATGGAGTTATGATACTCAACGAAAATGACTGGATCCTGAACGCTCAATATAATGACCGGAGTCTGGATACTCAACGAAAATAACCGGAGTCTGAATGCTCAACGTATTGACCGAAGTATGGATACTCAACGAAAATGATCAGAGCCTGAACGTTTAACGTAATGACAGGAGTCTAGATACTCAACGAAAATGATCGGAGTCTGAACCCTCAATATAATAACCGGAGTCTGGATACTCAACGAAAATGACCGGAGCCTGAACGCTCAACATAATAATCGGAGTCTGGATACTCAACGAAAATGATCGGAGCCTGACGCTCAACATAATAACCGGAGTCTGGATACCCAACGAAACTGACCGGAGCCTGAACGCTCAACGTAATAACCGGAATCTGGATACTCAACGAAACTGACCGGAGCCTGAACGCTCAACGTAATAACCCGAGTCTTGAAAGTCAACGAAAAGGACCGGAGCCTGAACACTAAACGTAATAACCGGAATCTGGATACCCAACGAAACTGACCGGAGCCTAAACGCTCAACGTAATATTTGGAATCTGGATACTCAACGAAACTGACCAGATCCTGAACGCTCAACGTAATAAATGGAGTTATGATACTCAACGAAAATTACTGGATCCTAAACGCTCAATGTAATGACCGGAGTCTGGATACTCAATAAAAATGACCGGAGCCTGATCGCTCAACGTATTGACCGGAGTATGGATATTCAACGAAAATGATCGGAGCCTGAACGTTCAACGTAATGACAGGAGTCTAGATACTCAACGAAAATGACCGGAGTCTGAACCCTCAACGTAATAACCGGAGTCAGGATACTCAACGAAAATAACCGGAGCCTGAACGCTCAACGTAATAATCGGAGTCTAGATACTCAACGAAAATGATCGGAGCCTAACGCTCAACTTAATAACTGGAGTCTGGATACTCAACAAAAATGACCGGAGCCTGAACGCTCAACGTTATAACCGGAGTCTGGATACCCAACGAAACTGACCGGAGCCTGAACGCTCAACGTAATAATCGGAATCTGGATACTCAACGAAACTGACCGGAGCCTGAACGCTTAACGTAATAACCCGAGTCTGGATAGTCAATGAAAATGACTGGAGCCTGAACGATCAACGTAATCACCGGAGTCTGGATACCCAACGAAACTGACCGGAGCCTAAATGCTCAACGTAATATTTGGAGTCTGGTTACTCAACGAAACTGACCAGATCCTGAACGCTCAACGTAATAAATGGAATTATGATACTCAACGAAAATGACTGGATCCTGAACGCTCAATATAATGACCGGAGTCTGGATACTCAACGAAAATGACCGGAGCCTGAATGCTCAACGTATTGACCGAAGTATGGATACTCAACGAAAATGATCAGAGCCTGAACGTTTAACGTAATGACAGGAGTCTAGATACTCAACGAAAATGATCGGAGTCTGAACCCTCAATATAATAACCGGAGTCTGGATACTCAACGAAAATGACCGGAGCCTGAACGCTCAACATAATAATCGGAGTCTGGATACTCAACGAAAATGATCGGAGCCTGACGCTCAACATAATAACCGGAGTCTGGATACCCAACGAAACTGACCGGAGCCTGAACGCTCAACGTAATAACCGGAATCTGGATACTCAACGAAACTGACCGGAGCCTGAACGCTCAACGTAATAACCCGAGTCTTGAAAGTCAACGAAAAGGACCGGAGCCTGAACACTAAACGTAATAACCGGAATCTGGATACCCAACGAAACTGACCGGAGCCTAAACGCTCAACGTAATATTTGGAATCTGGATACTCAACGAAACTGACCAGATCCTGAACGCTCAACGTAATAAATGGAGTTATGATACTCAACGAAAATTACTGGATCCTAAACGCTCAATGTAATGACCGGAGTCTGGATACTCAATAAAAATGACCGGAGCCTGATCGCTCAACGTATTGACCGGAGTATGGATATTCAACGAAAATGATCGGAGCCTGAACGTTCAACGTAATGACAGGAGTCTAGATACTCAACGAAAATGACCGGAGTCTGAACCCTCAACGTAATAACCGGAGTCAGGATACTCAACGAAAATAACCGGAGCCTGAACGCTCAACGTAATAATCGGAGTCTAGATACTCAACGAAAATGATCGGAGCCTAACGCTCAACTTAATAACTGGAGTCTGGATACTCAACAAAAATGACCGGAGCCTGAACGCTCAACGTTATAACCGGAGTCTGGATACCCAACGAAACTGACCGGAGCCTGAACGCTCAACGTAATAATCGGAATCTGGATACTCAACGAAACTGACCGGAGCCTGAACGCTTAACGTAATAACCCGAGTCTGGATAGTCAATGAAAATGACTGGAGCCTGAACGATCAACGTAATCACCGGAGTCTGGATACCCAACGAAACTGACCGGAGCCTAAATGCTCAACGTAATATTTGGAGTCTGGTTACTCAACGAAACTGACCAGATCCTGAACGCTCAACGTAATAAATGGAATTATGATACTCAACGAAAATGACTGGATCCTGAACGCTCAATATAATGACCGGAGTCTGGATACTCAACGAAAATGACCGGAGCCTGAATGCTCAACGTATTGACCGAAGTATGGATACTCAACGAAAATGATCAGAGCCTGAACGTTTAACATAATGACAGGAGTCTAGATACTCAACGAAAATGACCGGAGTCTGAACCCTCAACGTAATAACCGGAGTCTGGATACTCAACCAAAATGACCAGAGCCTGAACGCTCAACATAATAATCGGAGTCTGGATACTCAACAAAAATGATCTGAGCCTGACGCTCAACTTAATAACCGGAGTCTGGATACTCAACAAAAATGACCGGAGCCTGAACGCTCAACGTAATAACTAGAGTCTGGATACCCAACGAAACTGACCGGAGCCTGAACGCTCAACGTAAAAACCGGAGTCTGGATACCCAACGAAACTTACCGGAGCCTGAACGCTCAACGTAATAACCGGAGTCTGGATACCCAACGAAACTGACCGGAGCCTGAACGCTCAACGTAATAACCGGAATCTGGATACTCAACGAAACTGACTGGAGCCTGAACGGTCAACGTAATAACCCGAGTCTGGAAAGTCAACAAAAACGACCGGAGCCTGAACGATGAACGTAATCACCGGAGTCTGGATACCCAACGAAACTGACCGGAGCCTGAACGCTCAATATAATATTTGGAGTCTGGATACTCAACGAAACTGACCGGATCCTGAACGCTCAACGTAATAAATGGAGTTATGATACTCAACGAAAATTACTGGATCCTGAACGCTCAATGTAATGACCGGAGTCTGGATACTCGATAAAAATGCCCGGAGCCTGATCGCTCAACGTATTGACCAGAGTATGGATATTCAAAGAAAATGATCGGAGCCTGAACGTTCAACGTAATGACAGGAGTCTAGATACTCAACGAAAATGACCGGAGTCTGAACCCTCAATGTAATAACCGGAGTCAGGATACTCAACGAAAATAACCGGAGCCTGAACGCTCAACGTAATAATCGGAGTCTAGATACTCAACGAAAATGATCGGAGCCTAACGCTCAACTTAATAACCGGAGTCTGGATACTCAACAAAAAT
Source organism: Lathyrus sativus (assembly GCA_963859935.3). Classification (NCBI taxonomy): domain Eukaryota; kingdom Viridiplantae; phylum Streptophyta; class Magnoliopsida; order Fabales; family Fabaceae; genus Lathyrus; species Lathyrus sativus. The sequence continues at coordinate 258,297,303 of OZ012736.1, read as the reverse complement.
GACCGGAGCCTGAACGCTCAACGTTATAACCGGAGTCTGGATACCCAACGAAACTGACCGGAGCCTGAACGTTCAACGTAATAATCGGAATCTGGATACTCAACGAAACTGACCGGAGCCTGAACGCTTAACGTAATAACCCGAGTCTGGATAGTCAATGAAAATGACCGGAGCCTGAACGATCAACGTAATCACCGGAGTCTGGATACCCAACGAAACTGACCGGAGCCTAAATGCTCAACGTAATATTTGGAGTCTGGTTACTCAACGAAACTGACCAGATCCTGAACGCTCAACGTAATAAATGGAATTATGATACTCAACGAAAATGACTGGATCCTGAACGCTCAATATAATGACCAGAGTCTGGATACTCAACGAAAATGACCGGAGCCTGAATGCTCAACGTATTGACCGAAGTATGGATACTCAACGAAAATGATCAGAGCCTGAACGTTTAACGTAATGACAGGAGTCTAGATACTCAACGAAAATGACCGGAGTCTGAACCCTCAATATAATAACCGGAGTCTGGATACTCAACGAAAATGACCGGAGCCTGAATGCTCAACATAATAATCGGAGTCTGGATACTCAACGAAAATGATCGGAGCCTGACGCGCAACTTAATAACCGGAGTCTGGATACTCAACGAAAATGACCAGAGCCTGAACGCTCAACGTAATAACTAGAGTCTGGATACCCAACGAAACTGACTGGAGCCTGAACGCTCAACGTAAAAACCGGAGTCTGGATACCCAACGAAACTTACCGGAGCCTGAACGCTCAACGTAATAACCGGAGTCTGGATACCCAACGAAACTGACCGGAGCCTGAACGCTCAACTTAATAACCGGAATCTGGATACTCAACGAAACTGACTGGAGCCTGAACGGTCAACGTAATAACCCGAGTCTGGAAAGTCAACGAAAACGACCGGAGCCTGAACGATGAACGTAATCACCGGAGTCTGGATACCCAACGAAACTGACCGGAGCCTGAACGCTCAACATAATATTTGGAGTCTGGATACTCAACGAAACTGACCGGATCCTGAACGCTCAACGTAATAAATGGAGTTATGATACTCAACGAAAATTACTGGATCCTGAACGCTCAATGTAATGACCGGAGTCTGGATACTCGATAAAAATGACCGGAGCCTGATCGCTCAAAGTATTGACCAGAGTATGGATATTCAATGAAAATGATCGGAGCCTGAACGTTCAACGTAATGACAGGAGTCTAGATACTCAACGAAAATGACCGGAGTCTGAACCCTCAACGTAATAACCGGAGTCAAGATACTCAACGAAAATAACCGGTGCCTGAACGCTCAACGTAATAATCAGAGTCTGGATACTCAACAAAAATGATCGGAGCCTAACGCTCAACTTAATAACCGGAGTCTGGATACTCAACGAAAATGACCGGAGCCTGAACGCTCAACGTAATAACCGGAGTCTGGATACCCAACGAAACTGACCGGAGCCTGAACGCTCAACATAATAATCGGAATCTGGATACTCAACGAAACTGACCGGAGCCTAAACGCTTAACGTAATAACCCGAGTCTGGATAGTCAACGAAAATGACCGAAGCCTGAACGATCAACGTAATCACCGAAGTCTGGATACCCAACGAAACTGACCGGAGCCTAAACGCTCAACGTAATATTTGGAGTCTGGTTACTCAACGAAACTGACCAGATCCTGAATGGTCAACGTAATAAATGGAGTTATGATACTCAACGAAAATGACTGGATCCTGAACGCTCAATATAATGACCGGAGTCTGGATACTCAACGAAAATGACCGGAGCCTGAATGCTCAACGTATTGACCGAAGTATGGATACTCAACGAAAATGATCAGAGCCTGAACGTTTAACGTAATGACAGGAGTCTAGATACTCAACGAAAATGACCGGAGTCTGAACCCTCAACGTAATAATCGGAGTCTGGATACTCAACGAAAATGACCGGAGCCTGAACGCTCAACATAATAATCGGAGTCTGGATACTCAACGAAAACGATCGGAGCCTGACGCTCAACTTAATAACCGGAGTCTGGATATTCAACGAAAATGACCGGAGCCTGAATGCTCAACGTAATAACTAGAGTCTGGATTCCCAACGAAACTGACCGGAGCCTGAACGCTCAACGTGAAAACCGGAGTCTTGATACCCAACAAAACTTACCGGAGCCTGAACGCTCAACGTAATAACCGGAGTCTAGATACCCAACGAAACTGACCGGAGCCTGAACGCTCAACGTAATAACCGGAATCTGGATACTCAACGAAACTGACCGGAGCCTGAACGCTCAACGTAATAACCCGAGTCTGGAAAGTCAACGAAAATGACCAGAGCCTGAACGATGAACGTAATCACCAGAGTCTGGATACCCAACGAAACTGACTGGAGCCTGAACGCTCAACATAATATTTGGAGTCTGGATACTCAACGAAACTGACCAGATCCTGAACGCTCAACGTAATAAATGGAGTCATGATACTCAACGAAAATTACTGGATCCTAAACGCTCAATGTAATGACCGGAGTCTGGATACTCAATAAAAATGACCGGAGCCTGATCGCTCAACGTATTGACCGGTGTATGGATATTCAACGAAAATGATCGGAGCCTGAACGTTCAACGTAATGACAGGAGTCTAGATACTCAACAAAAATGACCGGAGTCTGAACCCTCAACGTAATAACCGGAGTCAGGATACTCAACGAAAATAACCGGAGCCTGAACGCTCAACGTAATAATCAGAGTATGGATACTCAACGAAAATGATCGGAGCCTAACGCTCAACTTAATAACCGGAGTCTGGATACTCAACGAAAATGACCGGAGCCTGAACGCTCAACGTAATAACCGGAGTCTGGATACCCAACGAAATTGACCGGAGCCTGAACGCTCAACGTAATAATCGGAATCTGGATACTCAACGAAACTGACCGGAGCCTGAACGCTTAACGTAATAACCCGAGTCTGGATAGTCAACGAAAATGACCGGAGCCTGAACGATCAACGTAATCACCGGAGTCTGGATACCCAACGAAACTGACCGGAGCCTAAACGCTCAACGTAATATTTGGAGTCTGGTTACTCAACGAAACTGACCAGATCCTGAATGCTCAACGTAATAAATGGAGTTATGATACTCAACGAAAATGACTGGATCCTGAACGCTCAATATAATGACCGGAGTCTGGATACTCAACGAAAATGACCGGAGCCTGAATGCTCAACGTATTGACCGAAGTATGGATACTCAACGAAAATGATCAGAGCCTGAACGTTTAACGTAATGACAGGAGTCTAGATACTCAACGAAAATGACCGGAGTCTGAACCCTCAACGTAATAATCGGAGTCTGGATACTCAACGAAAATGACCGGAGCCTGAACGCTCAACATAATAATCGGAGTCTGGATACTCAACGAAAACGATCGGAGCCTGACGCTCAACTTAATAACCGGAGTCTGGATATTCAACGAAAATGACCGGAGCCTGAATGCTCAACGTAATAACTAGAGTCTGGATTCCCAACGAAACTGACCGGAGCCTGAACGCTCAACGTGAAAACCGGAGTCTGGATACCCAACAAAACTTACCGGAGCCTGAACGCTCAACGTAATAACCGGAGTCTGGATACCCAACGAAACTGACCGGAGCCTGAACGCTCAACGTAATAACCGGAATCTGGATACTCAACGAAACTGACCGGAGCCTGAACGCTCAACGTAATAACCCGAGTCTGGAAAGTCAACGAAAATGACCGGAGCCTGAACGATGAACGTAATCACCGGAGTCTGGATACCCAACGAAACTGACCGGAGCCTGAACGCTCAACATAATATTTGGAGTCTGCATACTCAACGAAACTGACCGGATCCTGAACGCTCAACGTAATAAATGGAGTCATGATACTCAACGAAAATTACTGGATCCTAAACGCTCAATGTAATGACCGGAGTCTGGATACTCAATAAAAATGACCGGAGTAAAGATACTCAATGAAAATGACCGGGGTCTGAACCCTCAACGTAATAACCGGAGTCTGGATACTCAACCAAAATGACCGGAGCCTGAACGCTCAACATAATAATCGGAGTCTGGATACTCAACAAAAATGATCGGAGCCTGACGCTCAACTTAATAACCGGAGTCTGGATACTCAACGAAAACGACCGGAGCCTGAACGCTCAACGTAATAACTAGAGTCTGGATACCCAACGAAATTGACCGGAGCCTGAACGCTCAACGTAAAAACCGGAGTCTGGATACCCAACAAAACTTACCGGAGCCTGAACGCTCAACGTAATAACCGGAGTCTGGATACCCAACGAAACTAACCGGAGCCTGAACGCTCAACGTAATAACCGGAATTTGGATACTCAACGAAACTGACCGGAGTCTGAACGCTCAACGTAATAACCCGAGTCTGGAAAGTCAATGAAAATGACCGGAGCCTGAATGATCAACGTAATCACCGGAGTCTGGATACCCAACGAAACTGACCGGAGCCTAAACGCTCAACGTAATATTTGGAGTCTGGTTACTCAACGAAATTGACCAGATCCTGAATGCTCAACGTAATAAATGGAGTTATGATACTCAACGAAAATGACTGGATCCTGAACGCTCAATATAATGACCGGAGTCTGGATACTCAACGAAAATAACCGGAGTCTGAATGCTCAACGTATTGACCGAAGTATGGATACTCAACGAAAATGATCAGAGCCTGAACGTTTAACGTAATGACAGGAGTCTAGATACTCAACGAAAATGATCGGAGTCTGAACCCTCAATATAATAACCGGAGTCTGGATACTCAATGAAAATGACCGGAGCCTGAACGCTCAACATAATAATCGGAGTCTGGATACTCAACGAAAATGATCGGAGCCTGACGCTCAACATAATAACCGGAGTCTGGATACCCAACGAAACTGACCGGAGCCTGAACGCTCAACGTAATAACCGGAATCTGGATACTCAACGAAACTGACCGGAGCCTGAACGCTCAACGTAATAACCCGAGTCTTGAAAGTCAACGAAAAGGACCGGAGCCTGAACACTAAACGTAATAACCGGAATCTGGATACCCAACGAAACTGACCGGAGCCTAAACGCTCAACGTAATATTTGGAATCTGGATACTCAACGAAACTGACCAGATCCTGAACGCTCAACGTAATAAATGGAGTTATGATACTCAACGAAAATGACTGGATCCTGAACGCTCAATATAATGACCGGAGTCAGGATACTCAACGAAAATGACCGGAGCCTGAATGCTCAACGTATTGACCGAAGTATGGATACTCAACGAAAATGATCAGAGCCTGAACGTTTAACATAATGACAGGAGTCTAGATACTCAACGAAAATGACCGGAGTCTGAACCCTCAACGTAATAACCGGAGTCTGGATACTCAACCAAAATGACCGGAGCCTGAACGCTCAACATAATAATCGGAGTCTGGATACTCAACAAAAATGATCTGAGCCTGACGCTCAACTTAATAACCGGAGTCTGGATACTCAACGAAAATGACCGGAGCCTGAACGCTCAACGTAATAACTAGAGTCTGGATACCCAACGAAACTGACCGGAGCCTGAACGCTCAACGTAAAAACCAGAGCCTGAACGCTCAACGTAAAAACCGGAGTCTGGATACCCAACATAATATTTGGAGTCTGGATACTCAACGAAACTGACCGGATCCTGAACGCTCAACGTAATAAATGGAGTTATGATACTCAACGAAAATTACTGGATCCTAAACGCTCAATGTAATGACCGGAGTCTGGATACTCAATAAAAATGACCGGAGCCTGATCGCTCAACGTATTGACCGGAGTATGGATATTCAACGAAAATGATCGGAGCCTGAACGTTCAACGTAATGACAGGAGTCTAGATACTCAACGAAAATGACCGGAGTCTGAACCCTCAACGTAATAACCGGAGTCAGGATACTCAACGAAAATAACCGGAGCCTGAACGCTCAACGTAATAATCGGAGTCTAGATACTCAACGAAAATGATCGGAGCCTAACGCTCAACTTAATAACTGGAGTCTGGATACTCAACAAAAATGACCGGAGCCTGAACGCTCAACGTTATAACCGGAGTCTGGATACCCAACGAAACTGACCGGAGCCTGAACGCTCAACGTAATAATCGGAATCTGGATACTCAACGAAACTGACCGGAGCCTGAACGCTTAACGTAATAACCCGAGTCTGGATAGTCAATGAAAATGACCGGAGCCTGAACGATCAACGTAATCACCGGAGTCTGGATACCCAACGAAACTGACCGGAGCCTAAATGCTCAACGTAATATTTGGAGTCTGGTTACTCAACGAAACTGACCAGATCCTGAACGCTCAACGTAATAAATGGAATTATGATACTCAACGAAAATGACTGGATCCTGAACGCTCAATATAATGACCGGAGTCTGGATACTCAACGAAAATGACCGGAGCCTGAATGCTCAACGTATTGACCGAAGTATGGATACTCAACGAAAATGATCAGAGCCTGAACGTTTAACATAATGACAGGAGTCTAGATACTCAACGAAAATGACCGGAGTCTGAACCCTCAACGTAATAACCGGAGTCTGGATACTCAACCAAAATGACCGGAGCCTGAACGCTCAACATAATAATCGGAGTCTGGATACTCAACAAAAATGATCTGAGCCTGACGCTCAACTTAATAACCGGAGTCTGGATACTCAACAAAAATGACCGGAGCCTGAACGCTCAACGTAATAACTAGAGTCTGGATACCCAACGAAACTGACCGGAGCCTGAACGCTCAACGTAAAAACCGGAGTCTGGATACCCAACGAAACTTACCGGAGCCTGAACGCTCAACGTAATAACCGGAGTCTGGATACCCAACGAAACTGACCGGAGCCTGAACGCTCAACGTAATAACCGGAATCTGGATACTCAACGAAACTGACTGGAGCCTGAACGGTCAACGTAATAACCCGAGTCTGGAAAGTCAACGAAAACGACCGGAGCCTGAACGATGAACGTAATCACCGGAGTCTGGATACCCAACGAAACTGACCGGAGCCTGAACGCTCAATATAATATTTGGAGTCTGGATACTCAACGAAACTGACCGGATCCTGAACGCTCAACGTAATAAATGGAGTTATGATACTCAACGAAAATTACTGGATCCTGAACGCTCAATGTAATGACCGGAGTCTGGATACTCGATAAAAATGACCGGAGCCTGATCGCTCAACGTATTGACCAGAGTATGGATATTCAAAGAAAATGATCGGAGCCTGAACGTTCAACGTAATGACAGGAGTCTAGATACTCAACGAAAATGACCGGAGTCTGAACCCTCAATGTAATAACCGGAGTCAGGATACTCAACGAAAATAACCGGAGCCTGAACGCTCAACGTAATAATCGGAGTCTAGATACTCAACGAAAATGATCGGAGCCTAACGCTCAACTTAATAACCGGAGTCTGGATACTCAACAAAAATGACCGGAGCCTGAACGCTCAACGTTATAACCGGAGTCTGGATACCCAACGAAACTGACCGGAGCCTGAACGTTCAACGTAATAATCGGAATCTGGATACTCAACGAAACTGACCGGAGCCTGAACGCTTAACGTAATAACCCGAGTCTGGATAGTCAATGAAAATGACCGGAGCCTGAACGATCAACGTAATCACCGGAGTCTGGATACCCAACGAAACTGACCGGAGCCTAAATGCTCAACGTAATATTTGGAGTCTGGTTACTCAACGAAACTGACCAGATCCTGAACGCTCAACGTAATAAATGGAATTATGATACTCAACGAAAATGACTGGATCCTGAACGCTCAATATAATGACCGGAGTCTGGATACTCAACGAAAATGACCGGAGCCTGAATGCTCAACGTATTGACCGAAGTATGGATACTCAACGAAAATGAGCAGAGCCTGAACGTTTAACGTAATGACAGGAGTCTAGATACTCAACGAAAATGACCGGAGTCTGAACCCTCAATATAATAACCGGAGTCTGGATACTCAACGAAAATGACCGGAGCCTGAATGCTCAACATAATAATCGGAGTCTGGATACTCAACGAAAATGATCGGAGCCTGACGCGCAACTTAATAACCGGAGTCTGGATACTCAACGAAAATGACCGGAGCCTGAACGCTCAACGTAATAACTAGAGTCTGGATACCCAACGAAACTGACCGGAGCCTGAACGCTCAACATAAAAACCGGAGTCTGGATACCCAACGAAACTTACCGGAGCCTGAACGCTCAACGTAATAACCGGAGTCTGGATACCCAACGAAACTGACCGGAGCCTGAACGCTCAACGTAATAACCGGAATCTGGATACTCAACGAAACTGACTGGAGCCTGAACGGTCAACGTAATAACCCGAGTCTGGAAAGTCAACGAAAACGACCGGAGCCTGAACGATGAACGTAATCACCGGAGTCTGGATACCCAACGAAACTGACCGGAGCCTGAACGCTCAATATAATATTTGGAGTCTGGATACTCAACGAAACTGACCGGATCCTGAACGCTCAACGTAATAAATGGAGTTATGATACTCAACGAAAATTACTGGATCCTGAACGCTCAATGTAATGACCAGAGTCTGGATACTCGATAAAAATGACCGGAGCCTGATCGCTCAACGTATTGACCAGAGTATGGATATTCAACGAAAATGATCGGAGCCTGAACGTTCAACGTAATGACAGGAGTCTAGATACTCAACGAAAATGACCGGAGTCTGAACCCTCAACGTAATAACCGGAGTCAGGATACTCAACGAAAATAACCGGAGCCTGAACGCTCAACGTAATAATCGGAGTCTGGATACTCAACGAAAATGATCGGAGCCTAACGCTCAACTTAATAACTGGAGTCTGGATACTCAACAAAAATGACCGGAGCCTGAACGCTCAACGTAATAACCGGAGTCTGGATACCCAACGAAACTGACCGGAGCCTGAACGCTCAACGTAATAATCGGAATCTGGATACTCAACGAAACTGACCGGAGCCTGAACGCTTAACGTAATAACCCGAGTCTGGATAGTTAATGAAAATGACCGGAGCCTGAACGATCAACGTAATCACCGGAGTCTGGATACCCAACGAAACTGACCGGAGCCTAAACGCTCAACGTAATATTTGGAGTCTGGTTACTCAACGAAACTGACCAGATCCTGAACGCTCAACGTAATAAATGGAATTATGATACTCAACGAAAATGACTGGATCCTGAACGCTCAATATAATGACCGGAGTATGGATACTCAACGAAAATGATCAGAGCCTGAACGTTTAACGTATAGACAGGAGTCTAGATACTCAACGAAAATGACCGGAGTCTGAACCCTCAATATAATAATCGGAGTCTGGATACTCAACGAAAATGACCGGAGCCTGAACGCTCAACATAATAATCGGAGTCTGGATACTCAACGAAAATGATCGGAGCCTGACGCTCAACTTAATAACCGGAGTCTGGATACCCAACGAAACTGACCGGAGCCTGAACGCTCAACATAAAAACCGGAGTCTGGATACCCAACGAAACTTACCGGAGCCTGAACGCTCAACGTAATAACCGGAGTCTGGATACCCAACGAAACTGACCGGAGCCTGAACGCTCAACGTAATAACCGGAATCTGGATACTCAACGAAACTGACTGGAGCCTGAACGGTCAACGTAATAACCCGAGTCTGGAAAGTCAACGAAAACGACCGGAGCCTGAACGATGAACGTAATCACCGGAGTCTGGATACCCAACGAAACTGACCGGAGCCTGAACGCTCAATATAATATTTGGAGTCTGGATACTCAACGAAACTGACCGGATCCTGAACGCTCAACGTAATAAATGGAGTTATGATACTCAACGAAAATTACTGGATCCTGAACGCTCAATGTAATGACCAGAGTCTGGATACTCGATAAAAATGACCGGAGCCTGATCGCTCAACGTATTGACCAGAGTATGGATATTCAACGAAAATGATCGGAGCCTGAACGTTCAACGTAATGACAGGAGTCTAGATACTCAACGAAAATGACCGGAGTCTGAACCCTCAACGTAATAACCGGAGTCAGGATACTCAACGAAAATAACCGGAGCCTGAACGCTCAACGTAATAATCGGAGTCTGGATACTCAACGAAAATGATCGGAGCCTAACGCTCAACTTAATAACTGGAGTCTGGATACTCAACAAAAATGACCGGAGCCTGAACGCTCAACGTAATAACCGGAGTCTGGATACCCAACGAAACTGACCGGAGCCTGAACGCTCAACGTAATAATCGGAATCTGGATACTCAACGAAACTGACCGGAGCCTGAACGCTTAACGTAATAACCCGAGTCTGGATAGTTAATGAAAATGACCGGAGCCTGAACGATCAACGTAATCACCGGAGTCTGGATACCCAACGAAACTGACCGGAGCCTAAACGCTCAACGTAATATTTGGAGTCTGGTTACTCAACGAAACTGACCAGATCCTGAACGCTCAACGTAATAAATGGAATTATGATACTCAACGAAAATGACTGGATCCTGAACGCTCAATATAATGACCGGAGTATGGATACTCAACGAAAATGATCAGAGCCTGAACGTTTAACGTATAGACAGGAGTCTAGATACTCAACGAAAATGACCGGAGTCTGAACCCTCAATATAATAATCGGAGTCTGGATACTCAACGAAAATGACCGGAGCCTGAACGCTCAACATAATAATCGGAGTCTGGATACTCAACGAAAATGATCGGAGCCTGACGCTCAACTTAATAACCGGAGTCTGGATACTCAACGAAAATGACCGGAGCCTGAACGCTCAACGTAATAACTAGAGTCTGGATACCCAACGAAACTGACCGGAGCCTGAACGCTCAACATAAAAACCGGAGTCTGGATACCCAACGAAACTTACCGGAGCCTGAACGCTCAACATAATAACCGGAGTCTGGATACCCAACGAAACTGACCGGAGCCTGAACGCTCAACGTAATAACCGAAATCTGGATACTCAACGAAACTGACCGAAGCCTGAACGCTCAACGTAATAACCCGAGTCTTGAAAGTCAACGAAAACGACCGGAGCCTGAACAATGAACGTAATCACCGGAGTCTGGATACCCAACGAAATTGACCGGAGCCTGAACATTCAACATAATATTTGGAGTCTGGATACTCAACGAAACTGACCAGATCCTGAACGCTCAACGTAATAAATGGAGTTATGATACTCAACGAAAATTACTGGATCCTAAATGCTCAATGTAATGACCGGAGTCTGGATACTCAATAAAAATGACCGGAGCCTGATCGCTCAATGTATTGACCAGAGTATGGATATTCAACGAAAATGATCGGAGCCTGAACGTTCAACGTAATGACAGGAGTCTAGATACTCAACGAAAATGACCGGAGTCTGAACCCTCAACGTAATAACCGGAGTCAGGATACTCAACAAAAATAACCGGAGCCTGAACGCTCAATGTTATAATCAGAGTCTGGATACTCAACGAAAATGATCGGAGCCTAACGCTCAACTTAATAACCGGAGTCTGGATACTCAACAAAAATGACCGGAGCCTGAACGCTCAACGTGATAACCAGAGTCTGGATACCCAACGAAACTGACCGGAGCCTGAACGCTCAACGTAATAATCGGAATCTGGATACTCAACGAAACTGACGGAGCCTGAACGCTTAACGTAATAACCCGAGTCTGGATAGTCAACGAAAATGACCGGAGCCTGAACGATCAACGTAATCACCGGAGTCTGGATACCCAACGAAACTGACCGGAGCCTAAACGCTCAACGTAATATTTGGAGTCTGGTTACTCAACGAAACTGACCAGATCCTGAACGATCAACGTAATAAATGGAGTTATGATACTCAACGAAAATTACTGGATCCTGAATGCTCAATATAATGACCGGAGTCTGGATACTCAACTAAAATGACCGGAGCCTGAATGCTCAACGTATTGACCAAAGTATGGATACTCAACGAAAATGATCAGAGCCTGAACGTTTAACGTAATGACAGGAGTCTAGATACTCAACGAAAATGACCGGAGTATGAACCCACAACATAATAACCGGAGTCTGGATACTCAACGAAAATGACCGGAGCCTGAACGCTCAACATAATAATCAGAGTCTGGATACTCAACGAAAATGATCGGAGCCTGACGCTCAACTTAATAACCGGAGTCTGGATACTCAACGAAAATGACCGGAGCCTGAACGTTCAACGTAATAACTAGAGTCTGGATACCCAACAAAACTGACCGGAGCCTGAACGCTCAACGTAAAAACCGGAGTCTGGATACCCAACAAAACTTACCGGAGCCTGAACGCTCAACGTAATAACCGGAGTCTGGATACCCAACGAAACTGACCGGAGCCTGAACGCTCAACGTCATAACCGGAATCTGGATACTCAATGAAACTGAGCGGAGCCTGAACGCTTAACGTAATAACCCGAGTTTGGAAAGTCAACGAAAAGACCCGAGCCTGAACGATGAACGTAATCACCGGAGTCTGGATACCCAACGAAACTGACCGGAGCCTGAACGCTCAACATAATATTTGGAGTCTGGATACTCAACGTAACTAACCGGATCCTGAACGCTCAACGTAATAAATGGAGTTATGATACTCAACGAAAATGATTGGATCCTGAACGCTCAATGTAATGACCGGAGTCTGGATACTCAATAAAAATGACCGGAGCCTGATCGCTCAACGTATTGACCGGAGTATGGATATTCAACGAAAATGATCGGAGCCTGAACGTTCAACGTAATGACAGGAGTTTAGATACTCAACTAAAATGACCGGAGTCTGAACCCTCAACGTAATAACCGGGGTCAGGATACTCAACGAAAATAACCGGAGCATGTACGCTCAATGTAATAATCGGAGTCTGGATACTCGACGAAAATGATCGGAGCCTGACGCTCAACTTAATAACCGGAGTCTGGATACTCAACGAAAATGACAGGAGCCTGAATGCTCAACGTAAAAACCGGAGTCTGGATACCCAACGAAACTGGCCGGAGCCTGAACGCTCAACGTAATAATCAGAATCTGGATACTCAACGAAACTGACCGGAGCCTGAACGCTTAACGTAATAACCCGAGTCTGGATTGTCAACGAAAATGACCGGAGCCTGAACGATCAACGTAATCACCGGAGTCTGGATACCCAACGAAACTGACCGGAGCCTAAACGCTCAACATAATATTTGGAGTCTGGTTAATCAACGAAACTGACCAGATCCTGAACGCTCAACGTAATAAATGGAGTTATGATACTCAACGAAAATGACTGGATCCGGAACGCTCAATATAATGACCGGAGTCTGGATACTCAACTAAAATGACCGGAGCCTGAACGCTCAACGTATTGACCGAAGTATGGATACTCAACGAAAATGATAAGAGCCTGAACGTTTAACGTAATGACAGGAGTCTAGATACTCAACGAAAATGACCGGAGTCTGAACCCTCAACGTAATAACCGGAGTCTAGATACTCAACAAAATGGACCGGAGCCTGAACGCTCAACATAATAATCGGAGTCTGGATAATCAACGAAAATGAATGAAGCATGACGCTCAACTTAATAACCGGAGTCTGGATACTCAACGAAAATGACCGGAGCCTGAACGCTCAACGTAATAACTAGAGTCTGGATACCCAACGAAACTGACCGGAGCCTGAACGCTCAACATAAAAACCGGAGTCTGGATACCCAACGAAACTTACCGGAGCCTGAACGCTCAACATAATAACCGGAGTCTGGATACCCAACGAAACTGACCGGAGCCTGAACGCTCAACGTAATAACCGAAATCTGGATACTCAACGAAACTGACCGGAGCCTGAACGCTCAAGGTAATAACCCGAGTCTTGAAAGTCAACGAAAACGACCGGAGCCTGAACAATGAACGTAATCACCGGAGTCTGGATACCCAACGAAATTGACCGGAGCCTGAACATTCAACATAATATTTGGAGTCTGGATACTCAACGAAACTGACCAGATCCTGAACGCTCAACGTAATAAATGGAGTTATGATACTCAACGAAAATTACTGGATCCTAAACGCTCAATGTAATGACCGGAGTCTGGATACTCAATAAAAATGACCGGAGCCTGATCGCTCAACGTATTGACCAGAGTATGGATATTCAACGAAAATGATCGGAGCCTGAACGTTCAACGTAATGACAGGAGTCTAGATACTCAACGAAAATGACCGGAGTCTGAACCCTCAACGTAATAACCGGAGTCAGGATACTCAACAAAAATAACCGGAGCCTGAACGCTCAACGTTATAATCAGAGTCTGGATACTCAACGAAAATGATCGGAGCCTAACGCTCAACTTAATAACCGGAGTCTGGATACTCAACAAAAATGACCGGAGCCTGAACGCTCAACGTGATAACCAGAGTCTGGATACCCAACGAAACTGACCGGAGCCTGAACGCTCAACGTAATAATCGGAATCTGGATACTCAACGAAACTGACGGAGCCTGAACGCTTAACGTAATAACCCGAGTCTGGATAGTCAACGAAAATGACCGGAGCCTGAACGATCAACGTAATCACCGGAGTCTGGATACCCAACGAAACTGACCGGAGCCTAAACGCTCAACGTAATATTTGGAGTCTGGTTACTCAACGAAACTGACCAGATCCTGAACGCTCAACGTAATAAATGGAGTTATGATACTCAACGAAAATTACTGGATCCTGAATGTTCAATATAATGACCGGAGTCTGGATACTCAACGAAAATGACCGGAGCCTGAATGCTCAACGTATTGACCAAAGTATGGATACTCAACGAAAATGATCAGAGCCTGAACGTTTAACGTAATGACAGGAGTCTAGATACTCAACGAAAATGACCGGAGTATGAACCCACAACATAATAACCGGAGTCTGGGTACTCAACGAAAATGACCGGAGCCTGAACGCTCAACATAATAATCAGAGTCTGGATACTCAACGAAAATGATCGGAGCCTGACGCTCAACTTAATAACCGGAGTCTGGATACTCAACGAAAATGACCGGAGCCTGAACGTTCAACGTAATAACTAGAGTCTGGATACCCAACAAAACTGACCGGAGCCTGAACGCTCAACGTAAAAACCGGAGTCTGGATACCCAACAAAACTTACCGGAGCCTGAACGCTCAACGTAATAACCGGAGTCTGGATACCCAACGAAACTGACCGGAGCCTGAACGCTCAACGTAATAACCGGAATCTGGATACTCAATGAAACTGAGCGGAGCCTGAACGCTTAACGTAATAACCCGAGTTTGGAAAGTCAACGAAAAGACCCGAGCCTGAACGATGAACGTAATCACCGGAGTCTGGATACACAACGAAACTGACCGGAGCCTGAACGCTCAACATAATATTTGGAGTCTGGATACTCAACGAAACTGACCGGATCCTGAACGCTCAACGTAATAAATGGAGTTATGATACTCAACGAAAATGATTGGATCCTGAACGCTCAATGTAATGACCGGAGTCTGGATACTCAATAAAAATGACCGGAGCCTGATCGCTCAACGTATTGACCGGAGTATGGATATTCAACGAAAATGATCGGAGCCTGAACGTTCAACGTAATGACAGGAGTTTAGATACTCAACTAAAATGACCGGAGTCTGAACCCTCAACGTAATAACCGGGGTCAGGATACTCAACGAAAATAACCGGAGCATGTACGCTCAATGTAATAATCGGAGTCTGGATACTCAACGAAAATGATCGGAGCCTGACGCTCAACTTAATAACCGGAGACTGGATACTCAACGAAAATGACAGGAGCCTGAATGCTCAACGTAAAAACCGGAGTCTAGATACCCAACGAAACTGGCCGGAGCCTGAACGCTCAAAGTAATAATCAGAATCTGGATACTCAACGAAACTGACCGGAGCCTGAACGCTTAACGTAATAACCCGAGTCTGGATTGTCAACGAAAATGACCGGAGCCTGAACGATCAACGTAATCACCGGAGTCTGGATACCCAACGAAACTGACCGGAGCCTAAACGCTCAACATAATATTTGGAGTCTGGTTACTCAACGAAACTGACCAGATCCTAAACGCTCAACGTAATAAATGGAGTTATGATACTCAACGAAAATGACTGGATCCGGAACGCTCAATATAATGACCGGAGTCTGGATACTCAACTAAAATGACCGGAGCCTGAACGCTCAACGTATTGACCGAAGTATGGATACTCAACGAAAATGATAAGAGCCTGAACGTTTAACGTAATGACAGGAGTCTAGATACTCAACGAAAATGACCGGAGTCTGAACCCTCAACGTAATAACCGGAGTCTGGATACTCAACAAAATGGACCGGAGCCTGAACGCTCAACATAATAATCGGAGTCTGGATACTCAACGAAAATGAATGAAGCATGACGCTCAACTTAATAACCGGAGTCTGGATACTCAACGAAAATGACTGGAGCCTGAACGCTCAACGTAATAACTAGAGTCTGGATACCCAACGAAACTGACCGGAGCCTGAACGCTCAACGTAATAACCGGAGTCTGGATACCCAACGAAACTTACCGGAGCCTGAACGCTCAACATAATAACCGGAGTCTGGATACCCAACAAAACTGACCGGAGCCTGAACGCTCAACGTAATAACCGGAATCTGGGTACTCAACGAAACTGAGCGGAGCCTGAATGCTCAACGTAATAACCCGAGTCTGGATAGTCAACGAACATGACCGGAGCCTGAACGATCAACGTAATCACCGGAGTCTGGATACCCAACGAAACTGACCGGAGCCTGAACGCTCAACGTAATATTTGGAGTCTGGATACTCAACGAAACTCACCAGATCCTGAACGCTCAACGTAATAAATAGAGTTATGATACTCAACGAAAATGATTGGATCCTGAACGCTCAATGTAATGGCCGAAGTCTGGATACTCAACGAAAATGACCGGAACCTGATCGCTCAACGTATTGACCGGAGTATGGATATTCAACGAAAATGATCGGAGCCTGAACGTTCAACGTAATAACAGGAGTCTAGATACTCAACAAAAACGACCGGAGTCTGAACCCTCAATGTAATAACCGGAGTCAGGATACTCAACGAAAATAACCGGAGATTGAACGCTCAATGTAATAATCGGAGTCTGGATACTCAACGAAAATGATCGGAGCCTGACGCTCAACTTAATAACCGGAGTCTGGATACTCAACGAAAATGACAGGAGCCTGAACGCTCAACGTAAAAACCGGAGTCTGGATACCCAACGAAACTGACCGGAGCCTGAACGCTCAACGAAATAATCGGAATCTGGATACTCAACGAAACTGACCAGAGCCTAAACGCTTAACGTAATAACCCGAGTCTGGATAGTCAACAAAAATGAACGGAGCCTGAACAATCAAAGTAATCGCCGGAGTCTGGATACCCAACGAAACTGACCGGAGCCTAAACGCTCAACGTAATATTTGGAGTCTGGTTACTCAACGAAACTGACCATATCCTGAACGCTCAACGTAATAAATGGAGTTATGATACTCAACGAAAATGACTGGATCCTGAACGCTCAATATAATGACCGGAGTCTGGATACTCAACTAAAATGACCGGAGCCTGAACGCTCAACGTATTGATCGAAGTATGGATACTCAACGAAAATGATCAGAGCCTGAACGTTCAACGTAATGACAGGAGTCTAGATACTCAACGAAAATGACCGGAGTCTGAACCCTCAACTTAATAACCAGAGTCTGGATACTCAACGAAAATGACCGGAGCCTGAACGCTCAACATAATAATCGGAGTCTGGATACTCAACGAAAATGATCGGAGCGTGACGCTCAACTTAATAACCGGAGTCTGGATACTCAACGAAAATGACCGGAGCCTAAACGCTCAACGTAATAACTAGAGTCTGGATACCCAACAAAACTGACCGGAGCCTAAATGCTGAACGTAATAACCGGAGTCTTGATACCCAACGAAACTTACCAGAGCCTGAACGCTCAACGTAATAACCGGAGTCTGGATACCCAACGAAACTGACCAGAGCCTGAACGCTCAACGAAATAACCGGAATCTGGATACTCAACGAAACTGACCGGAGCTTGAACGTTCAACATAATGACAGGAGTCTAGATACTCAACGAAAATGACCGGAGTCTAAACCCTCAACGTAATAACCGGAGTTAGGATACTCAACGAAAATAACCGGAGCCTGAACGATCAACGTAATAATCGGAGTCTGGATACTCAACGAAAATGATCGGAGCCTGACGCTCAACTTAATAACCGGAGTCTGGATACTCGACGAAAATGACAGGAGCCTGAACGCTCAACGTAAAAACCGGAGTCTGGATACCCAACGAAAATGACCGGAGCCTGAACGCTCAATGTAATAATCGGAATCTGGATACTCAACGAAACTGACCGGAGCCTGAACGTTTAACGTAATAACCAGAGTCTGGATAAT
The DNA here is from genome assembly GCA_963859935.3 of Lathyrus sativus. Taxonomy (NCBI): domain Eukaryota; kingdom Viridiplantae; phylum Streptophyta; class Magnoliopsida; order Fabales; family Fabaceae; genus Lathyrus; species Lathyrus sativus. The sequence goes on along the minus strand of OZ012736.1, from coordinate 258,278,672 downwards.
CAACGAAAATGACCGGAGTCTGAACGATCAACGTAATCACCTGAGTCTGGATACCAAATGTAACTGACCGGAGCCTGATCGGTCAACGTAATATTTGGAGTCTGGATACTCAACGAAACGGATCGGATCCTGAACGCTCAACTTAATAATCAAAGTCTGGATACTCAACGAAAATGATCGGAGCCTCACAGTCAACTTAATAACCGGAGTCTGGATACTCAACAAAAATGACCGGAGCCAGAACACTCAACGTAATAACTAGAGTCTGGATACCCAACGAAACTGACCGGAGCCTGAACGCTCAACATAAAAACCGGAGTCTGGATACTCAACGAAACTGACCGGAGCCTGAACGCTCAACGTAATAACCGGAGTCTGGATACCCAACGAAACTGACCGGAGCCTGAACGCTCAACGTAATAACCGGAATCTGGATACTCAACGAAACTGACCGGAGCCTAAACGCTCTACGTAATAACCCGAGTCTGGAAAGTCAACGAAAATGACTGGAGCCTGAACGATGAGCGTAATCACCGGAGTCTGGATACCCAACGAAACTGACCGGAGCCTGAACGCTCAACATAATATTTGGAGTCTGGATACTCAACGAAACTGACCGGATCCTGAACGCTCAACGTAATAAATGGAGTTGTGATACTCAACGAAAATTACCGGATCCTGAACGCTCAATGTAATGACCGGAGTCTGGATACTCAACAAAAATGACCGGAGCGTGATCGCTCAACGTATTGACCGGAGTATGGATATTCAACGAAAATGATCGGAGCCTGAACGTTCAACGTAATGATAGGAGTCTAGATACTCAACGAAAATGACCGGAGTCTGAACCCTCAACTTAATAACCGGAGTCTGGATACTTAACGAAAATGACCGGAGCCTGAACGCTCAACGTAATAACTAGAGTCTGGATACCCAACGAAACTGACCGGAGCCTGAACGCTCAACGTAATAACCGGAGTCTGGATACCCAACGAAACTTTTGGGAGAATCAACGCTCAACGTAATAACCGGAGTCTGGATACCCAACGAAACTGACCGGAGCCTGAACGCTTAACATAATAACCGGAATCTGGATACTTAACGAAACTGAGCGAAGCCTGAACGCTCAACGTAATAACCCGAGTCTGGATAGTCAACGAAAATGACTGGAGCCTGAACGATCAACGTAATCACCGGAGTCTGGATACCCAACAAAACTGACCGGAGCCTGAACGCTCAACGTAATAACCGGAATCTGGATACTCAACGAAACTGAGCGGAGCCTGACCGCTCAACGTAATAACCGGAGTCTGGATACTCAACGAAACTCACCAGATCCTGACCGCTCAACGTAATAAATGGAGTTATGATACTCAACGAAAATGACTGGATCCTGAACGCTCAATGTAATGACCTAAGTCTGGATACTCAACGAAAATGACGGGAGCCTGATCGCTCAACGTATTGACCAAAGTATGGATATTCAACAAAAATGATCGGAGCCTGAACGTTCAACGTAATGACAGGAGTCTAGATACTCAACGAAAATGACCGGAGTCTGAACCCTCAATGTAATAACCGGAGTCAGGATAATCAACGAAAATAACCGGAACCTGAACGCTCAACGTAATAATCGGAGTCTGGATACTCAACGAAAATGATCGGAGCCTGACACTCAACTTAATAACCGGAGTCTGGATACTCAACGAAAATGACCGTAGCCTGAACGCTCAACGTAATAATCGGAGTCTGGATACTCAACGAAACTGACCGGAGCCTGCACGCTTAACGTAATAACCCGAGTCTGGATAGTCAACGAAAATGACCGGAGCCTGAACGATCAACGTAATCACCGGAGTCGGGATACCCAATGAAACTGACCGGAGCCTGAACGCTCAAGGTAATATTTGGAGTCTGGATACTCAACGAAACTGATCGGATCCTGAATGCTCAACGTCATAATCGAAGTCTGGATACTCAACGAAAATGATCGGAGCCTAACACTCAACTTAATAACCGGAGTCTGGATACTCAACGAAAATGAAAGGAGCCTGAACGCTCAACGTAATAACTATAGTCTGGATACCCAACGAAACTGACCGGAGCCTAAACGCTCAATGTAATAACCGGAGTCTGGATACCCAATGAAACTTACCGGAGCCTGAACGCTCAACGTAATAACCGGAGTCTGGATATCCAACGAAACTGACCGGAGCCAGAACGCTCAACGTAAAAACCGGAGTCTGGATACCCAATGAAACTGACCGGAGCCTGAACGCTCAACTTAATAACCGGAATCTGGATACTCAACGAAACTGACCGGAGCCTGAACGCTTAACGTAATAACCCGAGTCTCGATAGTCAACGAAAATGACCGGAGCCTGAACGCTCAACGTAATAACTAGAGTCTGGATACCCAACGAAACTGACCGGAGCATGAACGCTCAACGTAATAACCGGAGTCTGGATACCCAACGAAACTTACCGGAGCTTGAACGCTCAACGTAATAACCGGAGTCTGGATACCCAACGAAACTGACCGGAGCCTGAACGCTCAATGTAATTACCGGAATCTGGATACTCAATGAAACTGAGCGGAGCCTGAACGCTCAACGTAATAACTCGAGTCTGGATAGTCAACGAAAATGACCGGAGCCTGAACGATCAACGTAATCACCGGAGTCTGGATACCCAACGAAACTGACCGGAGCCTGAACGCTCAACGTAATATTTGGAGTCTGGATACTCAACGAAACTCACCGGATCCTGAACGCTCAACGTAATAAATGGAGTTATGATACTCAACGAAAATGATTGGATCCTGAACGCTCAATGTAATGGCCGAAGTCTGGATACTCAACGAAAATGACCGGAGCCTGATCGCTCAACGTATTGACCGGAGTATGGATATTCAACGAAAATGATCGGAGCCTGAACGTTCAACGTAATGACAGGAGTCTAGATACTCAACGAAAATGACCAGAGTCTGAACCCTCAATGTAATAACCGGAGTCAGGATACTCAACGAAAATAACCGGAGATTGAACGCTCAATGTAATAATCGGAGTCTGGATACTCAACGAAAATGATCGGAGCCTGACGCTCAACTTAATAACCGGAGTCTGGATACTCAACGAAAATGACAGGAGCCTGAATGCTCAACGTAAAAACCGGAGTCTGGATACCCAACGAAACTGACCGGAGCCTGAACGCTCAACGAAATAATCGGAATCTGGATACTCAACGAAATTGACCAGAGCCTGAACGCTTAACGTAATAACCCGAGTCTGGATAGTCAACAAAAATGAACGGAGCCTGAACGATCAAAGTAATCGTCGGAGTCTGGATACCCAACGAAACTGACTGGAGCCTAAACGCTCAACGTAATATTTGGAGTCTGGTTACTCAACGAAACTGACCATATCCTGAACGCTCAACGTAATAAATGGAGTTATGATACTCAACGAAAATGACTGGATCCTGAACGCTCAATATAATGTCCGGAGTCTGGATACTCAACTAAAATGACCGGAGCCTGAACGCTCAACGTATTGATCGAAGTATGGATACTCAACGAAAATGATCAGAGCCTGAACGTTCAACGTAATGACAGGAGTCTAGGTACTCAACGAAAATGACCGGAGTCTGAACCCTCAACGTAATAACCAGAGTCTGGATACTCAACGAAAATGACCGGAGCCTGAACGCTCAACATAATAACCGGAGTCTGGATACTCAACGAAAATGACCGGAGCCTAAATGCTCAACGTAATAACTAGAGTCTGGATACCCAACAAAACTGACCGGAGCCTGAATGCTCAACGTAATAACCGGAGTCTTGATACCCAACGAAACTTACCGGAGCCTGAACGCTCAACGTAATAACCGGAGTCTGGATACCCAACAAAACTGACCGGAGCCTGAACGCTCAACGAAATAACCGGAATCTGGATACTCAACTAAACTGACCGGAGCTTGAACGTTCAACATAATGACAGGAGTCTAGATACTCAACGAAAATGACCGGAGTCTGAACCCTAAACGTAATAACCGGAGTTAGGATAATCAACGAAAATAACCGGAACCTGAACGCTCAACGTAATAATCGGAGTCTGGATACTCAACGAAAATGATCGGAGCCTGACACTCAACTTAATAACCGGAGTCTGGATACTCAACGAAAATGACCGTAGCCTGAACGCTCAACGTAATAATCGGAGTCTGGATACTCAACGAAACTGACCGGAGCCTGAACGCTTAACGTAATAACCCGAGTCTGGATAGTCAACGAAAATGACCGGAGCCTGAACGATCAACGTAATCACCGGAGTCGGGATACCCAATGAAACTGACCGGAGCCTGAACGCTCAAGGTAATATTTGGAGTCTGGATACTCAACGAAACTGATCGGATCCTGAATGCTCAACGTCATAATCGAAGTCTGGATACTCAACGAAAATGATCGGAGCCTAACACTCAACTTAATAACCGGAGTCTGGATACTCAACGAAAATGACAGGAGCCTGAACGCTCAACGTAATAACTATAGTCTGGATACCCAACGAAACTGACCGGAGCCTAAACGCTCAATGTAATAACTGGAGTCTGGATACCCAACGAAACTTACCGGAGCCTGAACGCTCAACGTAATAACCGGAGTCTGGATATCCAACGAAACTGACCGGAGCCAGAACGCTCAACGTAAAAACCGGAGTCTGGATACCCAATGAAACTGACCGGAGCCTGAACGCTCAACTTAATAACCGGAATCTGGATACTCAACGAAACTGACCGGAGCCTGAACGCTTAACGTAATAACCCGAGTCTCGATAGTCAACGAAAATGACCGGAGCCTGAACGCTCAACGTAATAACTAGAGTCTGGATACCCAACGAAACTGACCGGAGCATGAACGCTCAACGTAATAACCGGAGTCTGGATACCCAACGAAACTTACCGGAGCTTGAACGCTCAACGTAATAATCGGAGTCTGGA
>OZ012736.1:258224106-258273177 GCA_963859935.3 Lathyrus sativus | reverse complement strand
TAAGAGGTATGCACAAAGGCTGAAGCAGCCTGACAAAATCTTTGACTAGCTCCTTATGACTTATGCTCAGTTGTTGCAACTCTTGCTTCAACTTCAATTGGTTGAACTTCGAACTCTGTCTCCATTTGCTGGTAAGCCTCCACCAGGCTATAATGCAGGTTCCTATTGTGATTTCCATTATAGGGCATCGGGGCATAATATGGAGAAATGCAAGGCCTTTAAGCACAAACTTCAGGACTTAATCGATTCGAAAGCATTTGAGTTCACGCCAGGGCGGCATAAGCGTACCAGGTAGTCTTATTCCAGTTGTTGTGAAAGAAGCGGATATTCCTGTTTTCTCCTCTGAAGCTGCATCGGGTCAGGGGAGTATCTTACAGTCTTTAGTTTTAGAATCTCCACGTCCACAACTATTGCCTGTTCCTGGGACAAGTCTGAGGATGAATGTGCCTTAACGAAATGAATTCTCTAATTAGTATCAACAACAGACTGGCTCCCAAAAGAAACAACAAAGGTATGTGCATTATCAATCATAATCGATCAGTCCAAACGAAGTTGAGCCTCCTCAGCCATGGTAATTATCAATTTTCTTTGCTGCATTTTTCATTAGTATTTCTCATTGTTTGTTAATGCTTTGTTTGCATGTAAAAACTTGTTTGTTTTGATTGATGATCTTAATGCAATGAGTATGTTTCTCTTGAAGTATTTCATTCTTGTTTACTCATATTTATTTATGTGCATTGCAATACCAACACTTTCTTACTTAAACTCTTGGAGGGAGGATGATGAAGCGAAAACACAAATTTTCTGGTTGTATGCTTTTGGATAAAACCTTGCTGATGATGTACAAAAATTGTTTCGAATTCCCAAACACCGGAGATATACCTTCGTTAGACCCTTTGAGCCTTGAAGTAGGAGTTACTTTATAAAAACGAAAAACCCTCAATCTTAACCCGGGGAAGGGTAGGTGTCAGTTAATTTAACCAAGCGTTCAAATTTCAAAAGGAGTGTGCATCCAAGGATCCATTACCTTTCATCATTCACAATCCCATAATGGTTATACCTCACCACCCGAAGGATGATGTAGTCAACCCTTTCAGAGGAAATCAAGACAGCCAGTGTCACACGATTTGTTCCAGAAGAAAAAAAAGAGAATCAATAGAAAAAGCCCGCTAAGTCGAATCTTGAAAATAAATAACTTAGACAAAAATTAGGGCATTCCGCTGAACTGCAAAATAAAAAATTCAAAAGAATCAGTCCAGGAAAGATCAGGGAAAATAATAAAGCACGAAAAATGAAAAGGACAACAAATGAAAAATCCTCAATAAGGAACCAAGTCGTGTGACTCCAGACACCAAAGACAAAAAAGGGTGACCGTCGCTCCGAAAATCTTATGGGTTCATTAACCGTCTCTTTTACCATTCAGTAGCCTTTTTGAAAGGTGAGCACTTGTGCCAAGTTAACTGAACATAGGAATGGAGAACACCAAGGAGAATGAGTGCGTACAAACAACTTTGAGCCAAAAATCTTTTTTTCTAAAACCGTGAACTAGGCCACGTTACAACCCTCAAAAGTCCTAATTGAAGCAGGGTTTATTTTGAAGGCGTACTTCAACGAGATAGCATTCCTGACTCCCATGAGTTGTGCTAAAAGACTTCATTGGTATTGCACGTGCATGGTGTCGCTACTGCGTAAAAAAAGGTGCCGGCAAAAACAGAAGAGTCGCAACCTATCGTTATTTATCCCAAAGGAAGGGAAAGGAAACGATCGAAACAAACCTAGCAAAAAGGAAAAGACAAGGTCATCGCAACCAAGTCCTGGGTTCGGGAGTCAGTTACGCAAGGGGAAGGTATTAGCATCCCTCACGTCCGTCGTACTTGACGTGATCCACGCTTATTGTGTTTATCTAACGGGTTGTTTATCTATCTACCTATCAAGGCTGGCTCAAAAGAAAAGAAAGGAAAAAAGTGACTCTACAAAGCATCGCGCTCCGTGCTTACGTATTCTCGTCTAGAACGAGAAATCAGAGTCAACGTAGTTCGGCTAACTACGGGTGAAAGGGGAAGGTTGCTCGCCAAGATATCGCATCTTGTGCCTACGTACTCTCAACAGGTATGAGAGATCAGAGCTTACGTAGTTCGGGATAAAACGAAACACATGTTGATTCATCTGTTTTTACCCGAGTAAAGTTAAACAACAGTTCCAGCAGTTAGGGACAATGCCTGTTTGTGGTAGAACGAAATTTTAACAACATTCTTTTCATAAGAAAAGGAAGTTTGATTAATCCCGAAGGAAAAAGGTTTGAATTTGTTTTTGAGTCTTTTACGAGAAGAAGTGTTTTTTATGAATGTTTGTAGTTCGTACTGCACTAGAGACTATGACTCAGGAGTGAATGCGTCGCATGTCACCCAAAGGGTACCATACTAAACATCCTGATTACTGAAAGGAAGCCCTCCAATAACCATTTCCTAAGTGGCTTAAGGCTCGTAACATACTGTACCAACTTGCCTTTATTATGTGTTTTAATTTCGTTTGAAGATGAGAAAGAGAAATGACTCTATAGGGGAAACTATCAAGCATCCTACTATTGTCATGCAATATGGCCCTATGATTGAGTTTGAAGGGGAATCTACCCTAATGTTATCATGCATGGATTCATCCTAAAGTCTATCATAACCTCTCTTGAAGAAGAGAGGTTATAGATCCTAAGGGAACATGTTAAAGGTAAACACCAGCAAAAATCATTAAGTAGATGAATACAGCTATCAAGCTACTGAAATAAGAACATGTATGGATATGCAATGCATCATCACAAGCAGAAGGAGGAAGCCTCAACTTCTAATGCAAACATGACAATCATTGAAGAAAAAGAAACACACAAGCAAGGGAGGATCACCTCAACCTTCAATGCAAACAAGTAAGGGCAAGTATGAAAGCAGTTAAACAAACAAGCAAAGGGAGGATCACCTCAACCTTTAATGCAAACAAGCAAAGGGAGACTAACTCAACCTTTAATGCAATCATGCACCTAAACAAGAGTCTCTACTCATGCAACTCTATCCTAATGCATCACAGCAATCAGGAAATCAATCAAGTAGTCCATCAGGAAAGCAAGAAGAAAACACTCCATCAGAAGAGGCAACCAAGAAGTGCAACAAGGAAATCATCCCAAGGCTACATCAGGTTGAGATGAGAATGGTAGAACCTAGATGTCAATCTAAGGTATCTGGGTCATTATATATCAACACAAGAGTCCTCTGAGGCTCAATCTCTTTAGGGAATGTCCATTAGACTTCCCAAAGGGAAGTTCATGCTCTCAAAAGAGAGATCCTCAGATCAAGGGACATAGATGATTTGAAAGGATGATGGGAAGCATGAAGTATACCAAAGGTATCCTTCATGGAACTCAACCAAAATCAAAGATTGGAATGATGATGGGAAGCATGAAGTATACCAAAGGTATCCTTCATGGCACTAAACCAAAATCAAATATTAGAATGATGATGGGAAGCATGAAGTATACCAAAGGTATCCTTCATGGCACTCAACCAAAATCAAAGATTGTATCCTCAAAGGTTTTACCTTCATGGTATGCCTTTAGTCCTTCCAAAGGAAGGAATAGGCTCCCACAAGGAACCTTGAATCATAGGATAAGAAGTGGAGGGAGGAATGCAAGCAAAGAAAAGCAAAACACCTAAAGAAGAGAAATCATTCACCTAAAATTTCTAAAGAAAACCTTCAATGTTTAGCTCTAAGGCAATCCAACCTAAGGGAGCTTAATGGCATGTTAAGTGTTTGATAATCACCTTAAAGATGCATCAACTTATGAACTAAGGTATAATGTGGAGATTAGGTACCTAAAGTTACAACAAAGTTCACTATGTGGGAAAACTAGGTGGAAGGATTCGAAAAGGCTACATTAATGCTAGTTAGAATGTAAAATAGGGTAAAATAGGAAATCTATCCTAAAGTTTCTAGTAAAAAATCCAGAGGTCCCTAAGGGTGTTATGAGGTCATGGTAAAAGTTTCAGACTAAAACTCTAAGTTTAAGGGCACTAACCAGATGTTATACCTAAAGGTGTGCTAGGGGAAGTTCAAAAGGGGATGGTCCTAAAGAACTAGTTCAAACCTATATCTAAAGGCATCTAAAAATCAGGGGAAACATCATGCAAGTCATTCAATGAGTCTAGAGCTATCAAGCAAAAATTTAGGTCTTAAATCATAACTATGACCTAGTACTAAAATCAGAAAGCCAACATGTATTTTTTACATTTATTAAAAGACTAATTAAATGGAAAAAATGCTATTAAATGGAAACTACATCAAAAATGGAATTAAATTGTTCACAAAATTAAAGAAAATGTTTATGAACATCCATGATTTTTTTTTCAGAATTATTTGGCAATTTTCTATATCTTTTATGAATTAAAAACAAACAAAAATAAAAGAAATTAAAGAAATGAATAAAAGAATAAAAGAAATGGGAAAAAGCCACAACCACAAGATCAGGGGCCTGGTCAACAGATCTAAGGATCTAGGGTGCGCCACGTACACGCCCAGAGCCATTAAGTGAAACGCACCGTTTCATTAATGCTTTGGTGGACCAAGGTTGACTAGGGCGTACCATGGGTCTTAATCCTAGACGCTCACTCCAAAAGTATGCTGATACAACAGGTCACAACACGCCACGTAAGCCAAACCTAGTCAACTAATTGAAATTAAATCTCACGCATTGGATGAGTGTACTAAGTCCACAAAGTCATCCAGATCTAACGGTTGAAGAGTCATCTTCTTCCTTTGAAACCCTCAGATGAGAGGGAACTCAGGTGGTGGCCGGAGAAGACTCCGGTCGTCTTCTCCGGCGAGGGGAACAGGGCTCTGTCACGAAACTTAACCAAACTCAGCAAAAATGGTACCAATCTCTTCCTCTCTCCTCACATAACAACCTGACATATTTCATTTTCGTTTTCACTCAAGATTCAAGCCCACTCGAAGCCAAACAGAAATGGTGCATATCCAAAAATTCTCTCAAACAGCCACGAGTCTTAACCTAAATTCATATAGGGGTTTCACTGATCCTAACCTCATGCATAATCTACTCTAATTCAGCATAAATTAGGAGAATTTTGGAAAGAAAGAAAACCTGTAAAAGCTTTGAACAGAGGCACGAATTGGTGATGAAGCTTGCTTGAATCAATCCAGAATCACTCAATGATTGATGATAAAGCTTTCTTGATGCTTGATTCTGCTTAAAAATGCTTGCATCTCAAAAACAATTTTCAACTCCAACTAACTTTTTCTCCAACTGTTCTAGCCGTTTTTTCCACCAAAAATCACCAACCCTCATCTGAAAATGATGGAAATCTTATATAGAAATGATTTGGATCATGTTCAGGCCCAATCACAGCCCATAAAGTCTAATTCAATTTTTAACTTTTCTTCACTTTTTCATCCATGTCAATGCATGAAAATGGCTTCAAGACTGCTTGAAAATGCTTCATTCATGAACCTGATGGGGAGTATGATCCAATGGCTGTGATAAATCCCTTGAAACTTGATCAATGGTGGAGATTTGTGGTGTTACTTATTCTTTAAGTAACATGGAAATTGGCCATGAAATAAGACTCATCTTGCAATCCCAATGATGCCAAAGGGTTTAAAACATCAAATGCACTCAAAATATGCACAAGTTTGCAATATTTTGAGCCAACATGAATTGATTTGAATTTTTTATCATTTAAAGCCTTTAAATCTTTTTTTGTGAATTTTTCTCAACCAATCTTCACTACAATCCATATCAATGAACCCTTGATGCTTAGTTGAGTAAATAAAACCATTTTGAGAAACTTTCAAGTTGGACAAATTTCCATTTGAGGTATGTATGATGGTGAAATGGACCTATAATCCAAAATGACTTATAATCTCACTTTCCCAAAATGCCCTTGCCTTGCAAGCTCCATATCTTGAGTTCTACAAATCCAATCAATGAATTCTAGTACTCTTTGGAAAGCTAAGAAGATAAGGAAGAACATTCATGTGCACCTGAAGTTAAGGAGAAGCTTTCTTCTAGGTCAAACATGGCATGGAAGTTGGTTGACTTTCGAGTAGCAAAACCACATTCATCTGATGACCTGTAACTTGTCTGCCTCATAACTTGAGTTATATAAACCCTATAAAGGACTTCTAGTACTAAAATTAAAGCTATGAACATGCTCTACAAGTTCCATGTGGATGTCCAAATGAGATGAAATTTGCATCTTGAGTTATATGGTCTTGAAGTTAGGCACTAAACCAGGGGATTTTACACTGTCAAGCTTAGAAACTCTAGCCTAGGAACTCCTCACACTCTTGATCCTTGATGAGTTGATCTTGGAATCATCCCTTGGGTGTCTCAACACATCATCCCATGATCAAATTGCCTTGAAGTTAGGTCTCAACCTCTTTCAATTCACTTGTTGACTTAGGGTTGACTAGGTGGAAACCCTAATTGCACCAATCTTGGTTGTAGCTTCTTATACTTTGCATAATGACTTGTCCAAGCTCCATGATGACTATCAAGGCACCATATGGACTCTCTCAATGCCTTAGGTCCATATCTATGGATTCAGAATCATCTGATGCCTTCCCATAACCTTCAAGTTAGGAAATGTGCACATTTGGCTTCAGCCACTACCTTGAGGATCTTTGACTTCTTTGATGAGGATATCAACCCTTGGATACTTGAATAAAGACTCATAGATAACTTCATGACCTGGGTAGCATTTTGTTGGTAGTCTTACCTCTTGATCTCCTACACACATGTCAATGCAATACAGATGATTATGCTAAAATGAATGCAATGAAACACAAGCTAGGTAAAGAAAAAGGTTAGGAAAATTCTGGGGTGCAACAACTGCCCCTATTCAAACGGCTTGGACCTGACTGGGTGAGAAGCAAACAGCTCTCAAACAATCAAGGTGAAAGACGGTTGAATACCAACAAACTTGGAAATTTGCCAATCGCAAAAGCAAACTGTACTCTGATGAAAAAACTCTAGAACTTCAGTTATAGTCGCACGACAACTCGCTGATGAATGATTAATCTCAAATCCCCGTCAGGATGATCATCTGATTTCACTGTAGAAATTCGCTATCAAGCCAACGAGGGATCACTGGTTACTCGGTAACTGGTGAAGGATAGCTGATTTTGCCGTCAGGCATTCTGCGTCACAGCAGAAGCATTCCTTAACGTCACCTTTGGACTCATCAGGTCACTGGATGTTTGACAATCTCTATCAGACCTCGTCGTTAAGTTGAAATGGAGAATTCCCTGACCTCTTGGTCAGACTTCATTAGTAAGTCAAGAAACATAATCCTTAGTCAATCATGAACCAATAAGGATGTCTAATCTTTTGCCGTCAGGCACTACGCGTCAGCTAGGAGAACTTCTTCGACATCACAGTCGAACTTCATCAGTAAGTCAGGAAATAGAATCCTTAGTCAATCATGAACCAATAAGGATATCTAATCTTTTTCCATCATGCACTCTGCGTTAGCTAGGAGAACTTCTTCCATCACAGTCAGACTTCATCAGTAAGTCAGGGGGAGTTTGGCACTGCTGCCGGACTTCATCATCAAGTCTGCAAGGGAAGTTTCAACCTCTCTGTTTGAAACCTGTTGGGGATGGCACATCTCCACTAGAGATTCTGTAGAACTATCAAGTAAATCTGCTTTGGGGATTCAGGAATCATTCTAAGCGAATAGACTCTGCTGAGGGATTCAAGAATCATCCTGAATAAACAACTCTGCTGAGGAACACCTGCACACAAGAACGATACCCACCTAACTCATGTTTCACATGCATATGCTTGGCAATGGCGTAATGCTCCATGCGATGGAAATGTTACGCGTTTAGGGTAGATTCTATGCAATCATGCAAAAATGCTACAAAGCCGAATCAGCAAAATAAATGCTGAAGCAAAAACATCCCATCAGGGAAAGAGAACCATCATGCCGACGAGGCAGAAGGCATGCCAATTTCAATTGGACTTAAACTGGGAAAACGAGCCTCGGTCAGCTCTTCCACTGGGGAAGTTCTTCGAGAACCTGAATCTGCTCAACTGGGTACACGAACCACACACTGCTGAGGAAAGGCGCCACGACCGGACTTTACAGATATACTTTTCTGTAGGTACGGACTTCGCTGGGGAACCACAGCATCAGCTACACAACCACCCTTACTTGTAGGAGCACCAACAACTCTATGGGGAACTTGGTATCAACCACTGAAATCCATTGCTCTAACGAAGAGATTAGCCCTGACCGGCCTTCTAGAATATCGAACCTTCAGGCGACCACTTCATTGGGGTTTTCTTCATGGGGAGAACGCTGCTTACTCTCAAGAAACAACCTGGTGGCACAATCACGTGCTCTGATCATAACCTGCATGCTGGGAGGAGCTTCAAGCCTTCCTAGCTCTACTTGACTCACTGGAGAGACGGTCTCATACCTGTGCTCCGAGGAGATAAAGTGTTCACCAATCGGCTGCTGGAGGCTTATACCCATGCTTCATCCGGGGAAATGATGATCCTGTCAAGGGTACGTCTCTAGCAACTGACGCCTCGAGAATTACGACCCTGCAAAAATGAACAAACAGACAAAATACCCTTGACAAAGGGACCTATCAAGGTTATCATCCGTGACTTAGCTCAAGCAAATCAATGTTTCAATTGTTATTGGCCTAGGCCTGCAAGTTTATGTATGCGCATTTTAACAAAAACATCGGGCATTTTTTCGCAAACAAAATAGATAAAAGCTAAAACAAGCAAACAGAAATACTGAATAGTATATGTTTATTGATAAACGAACCTGTAAATAGGCAAGATGTTTTACAACAGATGCAAGCTCCTGAAATCAGGAAGCCGCGCAAGTATAAACATAAATATACATCAGTATATATACAAATGTCGGCGATATGGTGCAGGCGAACACCATGAGTTGATCCATCCATGACCCACTCCAACATTTCTTCTTCAGAAGAGATTGACTTGGATAGACGGCCCTCAGGTCTTCCCAAACCACTAAGTAGTGAAAGTTCCTACGTGGAACGCAGTCGTTTGCTTTTAAATCCCTAACTTTTTCCTGAACTGCCTTTTCGGGTTTTCGATTCACTGGGATACCCTTTTTTTGCCAAAGTCACCCTTTCAGGTTTTCGACTTTGCGGGTGTACATTTTTTGTTTATATCCCTAACTTTTTCCTGAACCTTTTCATTTTTCTGGTTTGCCGGGATGCCCCATTTTTTCCTGGATATTCTTTTTCTTTCCAGCGGGTCATTTTTAAGCAAAGTATTTTTTGAATGCGTCCGCGTTCACAGGGGACGTGAAATCTTCGCCATCCATCGTGGATAACAAAAAGGCTCCTCCCGGGAAGACCTTGCTGACGACATACAGACCCTCGTAGTTAGGGGTCCACTTGCCCCTATGATCGGAGTGTGGCGGAAGAATCTTCTTCAGGACAAGATCACCCGTCTGAAAGCTTCTAGGACAGATCTTCTTATCGTAAGCTTTCTTCATCCGGCTCTGATACAACCTACCATAAGCAATCAATGCCAATCTCTTCTCATCCATCAGGCTGAGTTGATTCAATCGGTTCTTAATCTATTCTGCCTCATCGAGCTTGACGTTGACCAAAACTCATAAAGAGGGAATCTCGACTTCCAGCGGTAGGACAGCTTCCATACCGTATACCAGGGAGAAAGGAGTTTCCCCAATTGATGTGCGTACCGTCGTAAGATAACCGTGCAAGGCAAATGGCAACATCTCATGCCAATCTTTGTAGGTTACAACCATCTTTTGCACTATCTTTTTAATGTTCTTGTTGGCCACTTCAACCGCATCATTCATCTTCGGCCGATAAGGCGATGAGTTGTGATGTTCAACCTTGAAGTTCTGGCATAACTCCTTCATCATCTTATTATTCATATTCGAACCATTAACGGTAATGATTCGCTCAGGAATCCCGTATGGACAGATGATGCCCCTCTTTATAAATCTTGCGACTACTTGCTTGGTAACGTTAGCGTATGACGCTGCCTCTACCCACTTGGTGAAATAATTGATAGCCACCAAAATGAAGCGATGGCTATTAGATGCAGTGGGTTCGATCTTGCCAATCATATCAATGCCCCACATGGAGAACGACCAAGGAGAGGACATGACATTCAACGAGCACGTGAATTTTATCAGCATAAATCTGGCATTTATGGCATCTTTTCGCGAATTTGAAGCAATCTGACTGCATTGTTAACCAATAATATCCAGCTCGTAGTATCTTTCGAGTCATAGGATGCCCGCCGACGTGCGTACTAAATGTGCCCTCGTGGACCTCCTCCATAAGCAAACCTGCTTCTTTTTCATCCACACATCTGAGTAGCACTAAATCATGATTTCTCTTGTACAGAACTCCATCAGGATTGAGATAGAAATTTCCAGACAGCCTCCTTAGAGTCTTCTTATCCTGGGTTGACGCACCCACCGGATACTCCTTAGTCATAAGGAAGTTATGGATATCGTAGAACCATGGCTTGCCATCGGAGGCTTCCTCGATCGCAAATACAAATGCAGGCCTATCGAGGCGAGATATGACAATTCTTGGAGCTTCATTCCAAAAATTGACCTTATACATCGATGACAAAGTAGCTAAGGCATCAGCCATTTGATTCTCAGCTCTAGGCACATGATGGAGCTTCACTCGATCAAAGAAAGGAAGCAGCCTTCTGGCATAATTCATGTACGGGATCAGGTTCGGTTTCCTGGTCTCCCATTCGCCTTTGATCTGGTTGACAACGAGCGCAGAGTCACTGTATACATCAAGATTTTTGATCCTCAGATCGATGGCTTCTTCTAAACCCATGATGCATGCCTCGTACTCCGCTTCATTGTTGGTGCACGGGAATGTTAATCTGGCCGTGAACGGGATGTGAGACCCATGGGGAGTTGTAATGATTTCCCCAATTCCACTACCGTATGAATTAACTGCACCATCGAATATCAATTTCCATTGGGAATTCCTATCTGGCCCTTCGTCTGGCAACAATTCATCATAATCTTTCACTTTGAGAAACATGATATCCTCATCAGGGAATTCAAATTTCATCGGCTAATAGTCTTCGATAGGCTGTTCGGCAAGGTACTTAGACAAAACACTTCCCTTGATGGCTTTCGGGGAAACATATTGAATATCATACTTCGTCAGTACCATTTTCCATCGGGCAATTCTCCCGGAGAGAGCCTGCTTCTCGAAGACATACTTGATCGGATCCATCTTCGAAATTAACATGGTCGTTTGATTGAACATATACTGTTGTAAACGTTTGGCAGCCCACACGAGTGCACAACACGTTTTCTCCAGCATTGAGTAACGGGACTCACAATCTGTGAACTTTTTACTCAGGTAATAAATGGCATGCTCCTTTCTACCAGTCTTGTCGTGCTAACCGAGAATGCAACCCATGCTATTCTCAAGAACCGTCAAGTACATGATTAAAGGTCTTCCGGCCACTAGGGGTATCAAAATGGGAGGTTCCTGCAAATACTGTTTTATTTTGTCGAATGCCCTCTGGCAATCCTCATTCCAAACAATCGCCTGATCTTTTTTCAATAGCTTGAATATCGGTTCGCATGTGGCCGTGAGTTGAGATATAAACCTTGCGATGTAGTTTAATCTGCCCAGGAAACCACAAACTTTTTTTTCACTCTTTGGCGCTGGCATATCTTGAATTGCTTTTATCTTTGTAGAATTAACCTCAATGCCTTTTTCGCTCACTATAAACCTCATTAGTTTTCTAGACTGTACCCTGAAAGTACATTTGCTAGGATTCAGCCTCAACCTGAACTTCCTAAGCCTCTCAAATAGCTTCAGCAAATTGACCAGATGTCCCTCCTCCGTTTGGGACTTCGCTATCATGTCATCAACATAGACTTCAATCTCATGATGAATCATGTCATGAAACAAAGTGACCATCGCCCGCTGGTAAGTTGCCCCTGCGTTCTTCAGACCGAAAGGCATTACTTTGTAGCAAAACGTCCCCCATGGTGTAATGAATGTGGTTTTCTCCATGTCTTCCGGCGCCATCTTGATCTGATTATAGCCGAAGAAGCCATCCATGAACGAAAACACGGAAAATTGAGTTGTATTGTCGACCAATACATCAATATGAGGGAGCAGGAAGTCATCTTTAGGGCTCGCCTTATTTAAATCCCGATAATCAACACACATCCGTACCTTACCGTCCTTCTTCGGTACATGTACTATGTTGGCGACCCACAGAGCGTAAGTAGTGACTGCTAAAAATCCAGCATCCAGCTGCTTTTTTACTTCTTCTTTGATCTTAACAGCCATGTCTGGTCGTGTCCTTCTAAGCTTCTACTTAACTGGAGGACAATCTTCTCGCAGTGGTAGGTGATGAACCACTATGTCAGTGTCGAGCCCGGGCATATCTTCATACGACCAACAAAAGATGTCACTATACTTTCGAAGCATCTCGACCAATCTTCGCTTGACATTGCTCTGTAATGCGGCCCTTACTCGGACATTTCTGACAAGTTCTTCAGAACCCAGATTGATAATCTCAATATCCTCCTCATGAGGCAAGATGACCCTTTCCTCCTGTTTCAACAATCGAACCAACTCTTCCGAAAGGTCTTCCCCCTCGTCAATCTCTTCTTCAGCTTAATATATCAGGCAATCAAAGTTGAAGTGAGTCATGGACGGTTTTGGATCGGTGTCACCTGTAGTGAGAATCCTGCAATGAAAAGGGTTAAGCTTAAAACAATATGTAAGCCGGCACTAACCACATCGCCATTTTATTGTTTTTTCAAAAACAAAAACAGGAATAAAAGAGATCACAAAATTTGTATACGAAAAATGTCTTTTGATTTATTGGTAATATGTACATGCATAATCAAACAAGGCCCTGACAATAAAACCGTTATGCCCTGGGTAGGACATAAGGTTGTACAATAATTGGAAAGAACAAATCATTACTCTTTGCCGATCACTTGGATGACATCTTGAACAGACCAATTGTTGAGGCTTTGCCCTGGTTTGCACGGCTGAATCCAGGAGTCCAGGTTACAGTCACTATCCTCGTCGTCTTCAGACACGGCGTTGACATTCTCAAATATTAGTCCACCCTTTGTGACATGAATCGGCCCCTTGATGCACGGCATACCGCGAGAGGATGAGGCAGTGGAAGAAGGAGAATACCCTAACCCAACCTATCTTTCTTGTTAGGGATGTTCAGGACTGGCCCCCAGCCCTGGGCAGAACCAGCTTGAACCACAGCTTGAGCTTCCTTGAAGGAAAAGAGGGTCACCTCAGGTTTTTCAATCATCGTCGGAATCGCATCCTTGACTTTAACGGCCTCGAACGCCTGGCACAAATTTTCGTGGATCTCGCCATCCACCTCAACATACTTAAAAGATGACAAATGGCGCACCATTATGTCCTCTTCTCCACAGACAGTCACGATGCTGCCACCCACAACATACTTCAGTTTCTGGTGCAATGTGGAAGTTACTGCGCCCGCAGAATGGATCCAAGGCCGACCCAACAGACAGTTATAGGCAGGCATGATATCCATGATATAGAAAACTGCGTCAAAGGTTTCCGGCCCAACCTGAATTTGTAGAGATACTTCTCCAAAGACGGACTGCTTAGTCCCATCAAAAGCTTTCACCACCAGATCACTGGGTGTACACATCAACCCTCTTGTATCTAGCCTCATCAGAGCTTTTTTTGGCAAAACGTTGAGCGAAGACCCGGTATCAACGAGTACATGCGACATAACGGTCCCCCGACATCCCAGCGATATGTGCAAAGCATTATTGTGGTTCCTACCCTTCGGTGTCAGCTTGAGGTCAGTAAACCCTAATCCACTCCCAACGTTGACATGAGCAACCACGCCCTCTAGCTGGTTGATGGAGATCTCTTGCGGTACATATGCCGCATTCAGAACCTTCAGCAAGGCGTTGCGGTGTGCCTCAGAACACAACAACAGATTCAGAATAGAGATCTTAGACGGCGTCTGATGAAGATGATCAACTATCTTATAGTCGCTTTTCTTGATCAGTCTCATAAATTCCTCAGCATCTCTCACAAGCAGGGCTTTTTCTACCTCACGGGAGGTTTCTTCGACGACCTTACCTTTACCTCTGTCAGTCTTCTCGGCTTGTCAGCTCTGTCAGCTACAGTCTCCTGTGGAGAGAACACTCTTCCACTACGCGTTATCCCCCAGTCCCGACTAGGTTGTCAATAGCTTGCCCGGATGGATCTAGCTCCAACTTCTATCCATTGCAGTAAACCTCTGCCCCATAGTGCCATGGAACAGCATTAGTGCTCTCGAACGGTATAAGACTAGCCTTTGTGATAGTGATCGTTAGTGGCCTTGGAGCGGAAATAGTGATTGTCTTGTATGGTATGGTGATAGTGGCAACTTCACCTTTCTGCTTCAGCATTACTTCTCCCAATTCATTCTCAGTCTTCCGACTGAACTGCAGAATTCCCTCGTTCATCAGGCTCTAGATCCCCCTGCCAACTGATCACAGCCGTTTGATTGGTTCGCACAATCCATACAGAACTTCCCACAGCCCGGGAAAATACCTTTCTTCATCAACTTGGCTTTAACGAAACCAAGTGGTGTTTTCAGGTCTTTTGACATCAATCAATATGTCTGAATCCTCCTCTTCGATGATGGCGCTAACCCCGTCTCCCCCGTGGTTAGGCATAAGGTTCTTCATAACATTCAGAACATTATAAGAAAAGTTGATTATCTTAGCGTCAACCATGTCTTGTACTTTGTGCTTAAATGCTTTACAGTTGTCAATCGAGTGGCCAGGTGCCCCTAAATAAAACTCACATCTCGCATTCGCATCGTAGCCAGGTGGAGGTGCCCCTGTCAAGGGAGCCAAAGTTCTCTTCTGAATCAGCGGCAACTGAAGCAATGTTTGCAATAGCAGAGCGTACGACATAGGTGGGGTTTCAAGGTGACGACTTGACAATGGTGTTTTACTCTGGTACCTCTGGTACCCTTGCTGGTTCTGTTGCTACTGCTGCTGAGGTTGCCGGACAGCGGGAATAGTAATACTAGCGACCTGCTGGCGCTGGCCTTTTCCTTTTCCCCGAGCACTAGACACTGAGCTTGTCTCACCTTCGCGTCTTTTACCATTGAAAGGCTTGTTTCCCCCTCCAGCTGAAGGTACATCTACACCCTGAATCTTTCCGACTTTGATGCCATTCTCCACATGTTCTCCAGTGATTATAAGGTCGGAGAAGCTTCCCGACATACCACTGATAAGCTTCTCGTAATAAACACCTGGAAGGGTAGCCACAAACATCTCGACAATTTCTCGCTCAACCATCAGTGGTTGAACTCTTGTTGCCAGTTCACGCCACCTCTGGGCGTACTCCTTAAAGCCTTCGTTATTCCTCTGGGACAAATTTTGTAGCGGAACCGAGTTGGGAGCCAGGTCGTTGTTGTACTGATAGTGGCGCACGGATGCTTCAGCAAGGTCTTTCCAACTGTGTACACTTGTGGGCTCCAAACCCATGTACCATTCCAGCGAGGGGCCTGACAGGCTGTCTTGGAAAAAGTGCATCAGCAACTTCTCATCGTCAGAATGTACAGACATCTTCCGATAGTAGGACCTCAGATGAACACGGGGACAAGTGGTGCCCTTATACTTCTCGAAGTCAGGTACCTTAAACTTTGGAGGCACCTTGAGGTCTGGGATCAACCCCAGCTTGGCCATATCAATGCCCATGGAATTCAAGTTCTCAAAACTCTTCATCTTGTCCTCGAGCGCTTTGAATCTTAAACGAGCTTCAGAATTCAGTTCGCCCTCGCTCCTTTCATCGAGAATAAGTCCTCTTGACGATCCTCATGCCAAGGTTGATGGCCATTCCCAATAACAATTCCTGTAGCTTCGGGTCCATGAAAGTTTCCATTGTTACCAGCATTGGCGGCAGTGTTATTACCGCATGCACCTATGTTACCGACAGCAGCTCCAGTAGTGCCATTACCAGCCCCAACCTGGCCAATACCCATTCCAGTATTTCCAACTCCTACCATGTTGGGAATGATCACAGCTGGTCCATAGTTGTCAGCCCTAGGAGTCTCCACACGGGGAGGATTGGTGGTTTCGCCCCCGTGCAAAACCCCAGTATCATCGATACGTGAAATCAAGGGCTGCACAAATGTCCTGAGTTGTTCCTGGCCATTGGCGACCACTTGCATGAGGTCCATAAAACGATCCATCCTCTCCCTGAGCTCTTGAACGTCAGCTTGAACCTGTTCCATTACTCTGACCTGATTTGCTCTGGTAGAATACCAGTGAATCTGCCTTCATTCAATCCTGAAATAAACTGTAAAGACACAAGGGGTTAGATAAACATGCTCACGGTACCTGTTATGCAAAAAATGATGCTTATGCAAATGCAGACACGTATCTATGCATTGGGAGAAACTCCCCCTCGATTCTAGTTCCAAGACAAATAAAGTCTAGCATCCAGCCATGGAAAGAACACCTTGTATATATATGAAAATCCCACGAAGGCAGAGTACAAACATAGCCTAGTACAAGTGAAATGAAAGAGTAACCCCAACCAACTGACCTGGTGGTGGTCAACAATTCAACAGTGAACGAAAGCTACAAAGAAATACAAAAGAAGTCAAGCGCGGCTGCGGGCATGGAAATCTTCTAATAGTTACTTTGTCTCTGGATGATCAGGCCAGGTGAGCAAACCCCAGATAAGTAGCTCCCTCTGTCTGACGGTGCTCTAGATTTCCTTACAGATGCATGAATTGATTTATATATATATATATATATATATATATATATATATATATATATATATATATATATATATATATATATATATATATATATATATATATATATATATATATATATATATATATATATATATATATATATATATATATATATATATATATATATATATATATATATATATATATATATATATATATATATATATATATATATATATATATATATATATATGTGCATTTGTATGCAAAAAGAAATTGCAATGCAGTTAGTTAGGATCTAGGATAAAACGATTAAACTAGAACACATATTAGGTAGGTTTCCTTATAACTGATAGTTCTAGATCATCTACCCATAAACCCATTCACATGATAGTCTCTAGGTTGATGGATAGGGTTCCTGGAGTCATGGACCTTAGTCGTATCTGTAACACCCTGTTGCACCCCAAAATTTGACCAACATGTATTTATCCATCAAGAGTTGTATGAGACTTGGAAGCTAGCCAAGAAGGTTGTTCAAATGTTCAAAGGTTGATACCTTTGTCAGAGAACTCAAGAGATACTCAGAGGAATTGGTTGAAACCAAGGTGATGTGCCTCATAACTTGAGAGTTGTGGGAGCTCCTCAGATGATTCTGAGACCATGAGGATGGACTTGAAGCTTTGAGAAAGCCTGTGTGATGTCTTGAAAGCCATCATGAAGCCTAGAGAAGTCATTGTACAAGAATTCAGAAGATTCAACCATGAGTGGTGGAATTAGGGTTTGACTGGGTCAACCCTAGGTCAACTGATGATTTGGAGAGGGTTGAGACCTAATCCAAGGTCCATGTGATCATGGAATGATGCATTGAGATGCTATAAGGATGATTCCTAGACTAACTCATCATGATTGAGGAGTTTGAGAAGTTTTAAGCTAGGGTTTCTAAGGATTGACAGTGTAAAATCCCCTAGTTTGATCCCTATCTTCAAGGCAGTTTAGCTCAAGATGTGATTGTCATCTCATCTTCCCCACAGCATGAATGTTGTAGAGCTTGTTCTCAGCTTTAATTTGAGTGGTAGAAGTCCTTTATAGGATTTGTGGAGCTCAAGTTATGGTTTTGACAAATTACAGGTCATCTGAGGTATGTAAATCTGGGTCCTTGAAAGTCACCCAACTTGCAGACAACTTTTGCCCTAGTAGGATGATTCCTATGGATTCTTGGTCAACATGAATGTTTAATAGCATCTTCTTAGATTTCTAGATAGTACTAGAAGTCCTTGATAGGATTTGTAGAACTCAACTTATGGCTTTGACAAGCCAAGGGCATTTTGGTCATTTGGAGGTTATAGGTCATTTCAAGCATAAGGCCATATCTCCTATTTCCAAGCTTCAAATGGAAAAATCTTCAACATCAAACTTGCTTAGAATGATGTTTTAAGGCTAGTAGGAGGGTCATGAGATGTTGAAAAGGCTCATATCGAAAAGTGATAAAAATGGCCTAAAAATGAGGCATAAGTTAATTCAAGTGAATTTGAAAAATGGAAATCCCAAGTTATAAGTCCAAACCATGTCATGTAATAGGTCATTTTGACTCCAAATGACATTCTAAGAATAATGGTTCAGCCACAATTTTGATTTGAGGCTTGCATCATAGGGCTGCTTTGTAATTGGATTGCTTGCATATTAGGGTACCAAACCAAAACTCAAAAGAACTTAACAAGCAAGGAAGATATGCATTGTAACTAACCCTAAATCTCATGTGGGGATAAATTCAAGTCAGAATTGAAGTGTACATGAAGCTTGGCATGAGATACCATGTAAGGAGAATGATAAATCAAAATACCATGACATGAAAAGATCAATTTCTCATTGGATTGTTCTAGGGGGTTCTAGATGATTCTAAACCACTCTATAAGATGATTGCAACTTGCTCAGATGCAAGGTTGGTGAGAATTGGTGCAGAAAAGAGAGAGTGAGATCAAATTTCTTCCATTGCAAGTTAAGATCAAACTTCACATTCTTCTTCAACCTTTTTCTTTCTTCTTAGCCAAACACATTCCATAGGTGATTTGGAGTATATGCATACTGGTTTGAAGCTCCATCCATGAAGATTTGAAGGTTGCCATTGGAAATTTCAAGAAAGCAAATCACATTCGAGTTCAAGGATACAAGCTTGCTACATCCATTCTTTTGCAAACAGAACTCACATAATCATCCCAAGATCATTGCTGGAGATTTGCAAGGCCTGAAGAGAAGATTTACCACCTCTGCCATAATCGATTACCAAGTATGCAAAATCATCTCTACACCCTTATTTATGTGTTGTTAGATTAGGTGGTTAGGTTAGATTTGTTAGAGACCTTTAAGTGAGTAATTTTGGAGAGTTTGAAGGCAATTGGTGATGTTTTGGTTATGACCAAGAATTCTGTTTGGATCAAGAACTCTTTGGATATTGAGTGATTACCTTAGTTCTTTAGTGAAGATTGATCAGTGATAGGAGGTGGTTATTTTAGTGTAGAGAAATCAAAGAAATGTGGAGATTGAAGATTCACCATTAATGGAGGTTACTATCGGGTTTTGTGTTTGAGTAGGTTTTAATGCAAACCAAGACTAGGGTTTTGTTCAGCTGGAAAAATAGAGTGGTTTTGCATTTTAAAAAATTGAATTTGGTGATGTTCTGATGATGCACGAGTGAGAGGAAGCTGGTGCATGAAGCTGTGTTCATGGAAGGGTTACTACAAACCCTAGTCTCAAGGTTAGAGACGACTCCACATGCGTTGAATGAGAGCAGGACTTATTGACCACGAGCGAATCCAATGGCTGAGGTTCAAAACGATTTGGGAGGGAATCTGAAGCCAAGAGAAACACACCGTTTCATTAAACGGTTGTTTCTAGGCTTTGGCAACCAATTGCTATGTACACCCTCTATACCAAGCCCACGTTGAAATGAACTGGAAACCCTTACTTAATACACCGCTGGCTTTTCTTTTCCTTTTTTATTTTCTTATTGATTTCTGAATCATTAATGGGCTTAAGAGAATACTAAAACCACCCCCCCCAGTACAAGCCCAGGCGCGCTTTACACTGCACATCACTGCTAGTTACACCACCTCATGCATTTCATTTTAATTTCTTTTTTTTCATTTTATCTTAATACTTTAAAAAAAACGCATAATAAATAGAAAAAAGAGTATTTTTACATGGGAATTTTTTTCCCCATTTCCATTTAATGTCAAGAAAAATATAAAATCAAGAAATTGGCATTTTATTGCATTTTTGTATTTTTAGTATATTTTGACATTTAGTAGTTTTTTAATGCTTTTATGTTGATACTTAATTTTGCATAATTTTTTTTAGGTAGATCCTTTAGGATTTTTCCCCCAATCTTTTTAGGACAATTAGATGTGGATATTAAGTACCCCTGGTTTTTATACCATAATTTTTAGGGTTTTATTTTAGGTAGTTTGATTAGATGACATTAGAATGATCAAATTAGGGTTTATATGCAACATAGGTGTAATTGAACATTTCTTTTGGGTTTTTTAGGATGAATTAGAGTATGGGGTATATATGGGTATTAAGGGTAGGTATGTAGGATCCCTTAGAAATTATATTAGGATTTAATATAGTAGTATGATATTTTTAGTTGATTTTTGTATTGGTTGATTGTTTGTGTTGCCTTTAGGGCATGTTTGCTTTAGTTTGTTTTGCTTTGTGGGCTTGGAGAGCTTGATCTTGTCCTAAGGAGCATTGTGGAGCATAGTAGAAGACTTGAAGATGGATTGAGGAGCTTGAGAGCTTGATCTTATTTCTTTTTGCTGTTTTTAGGGTTAGGGATTAGGAAGAGTTTAGATGTAGATAACTTCTTTCTTAAACATGGATGGTATCATTCACCTCCATTCCTCCCTATGATTCAAAGTCCTTCCATGGTATACACCTCTCTCCTTTGGAGGGATAAGTGATGTACCTAGGAAGTAGAACTTTTGAGGGAATCATTCCTTTGATGTTGAACCTTTATAGGTCACCTTTGGTGGTCAAATAAGCAGTTCAATATCCCCCATCTTATCCAGTAAGTGATTTCCTCTGGTTTGACTGTCTTGAGAGATGTTGAGCTTGAGTTTGAAGATGAAGACTTCATTGAAGAGTATTGAAGAGGATGAATCCTTGAGTATTGCCATTCCATCTGAAGCTTGAAGAGCAACAAGAGCAAGTTGACACTTGAAGATCCCTGAAGATTAGGTGAAGCCTGAAGGTGGAGCTGATCAAGAAGCTGAAGCTTAAGGGAGAAGATGAGTTGAAACTCATGTTGAAGGGTTGAAGCCTGGAAAAGCAAATTGATATTTGTCAAAAGTGATTGAAGTCTGAAGACTGAGTTGCTGTTGGAAAAGCTGAAGCTTGAAGTTGAGAGAGGAGTTGATCTGCTTTCTTCTTTTCCTTTCTGTATTGTTGTGTTTTGTTTGACTTGTTTGATACATTAGAATAAGCTCATATCTAGAATAAGTAGAATCTAGGAGCATGATTGCACTAGAGGTTGAGTTGCTCCCTCTGCTTGTATTGTTACTGTGTGGCTTTGCTTGCGGGTATTCGGTAGAGCCCAGCTCCCTTGCCCATGTGGTTAGTTTGTCTGATGGCATTTTATTTCATTTTATTTGTATGATTGCAGTTTACTGTTTATTGCTTGATAGAATGTTTTATATTTCAGTATGATTACTGTTATTCCATTCTGGCTTGAGGTTGAGATGAGCTTGTGGAGGCTGAAGCCCCACACACATTTCCTCCCTCACTTGCATTGCATGCATTTTACTGTTAAAGCTGATGCTTTGTCTGTTTTGGTGTATCATTGACATGATCCCTTAGGACTCTCATTTCCTTTGATAAGGATTTGATGATAGAATCTTAGGTTGAAACCTATGCATGACAACTTCTAGGAGTTCCCTGTTCAAACCTCAACCATAGGATGAATCCATGGCATGACAACAGTAGGACTTGATAGTCTCCCTCCTAGTTGGGCCTGTTCTCTTCTCATCTCAAAACAATTTAAGATACAGTAATCATGAATGATTTCTTTCGTACGTTACGAGCCTTAAGCTATCTGAGAAAGGATTGTGGGAGAGTTTCTTTTCCACAGTCTGGATATTTAGTATGGTACCCTTTGGGTGACATGCGACGCATTCACTCTCAGGTCATAGTCTCTAGTGCGATTGAAATCGCAAACATAATAAAAAACACTTATTTCGTAAAAGACAGGAAATAAACCGTAGTTTCCCGAACTACGTGAGCTCTGATCTCTCATGCCTGTTGAGAGTACGTAGGCACAAGATGGCGATGTCTTGGTGAGCTACCTTCCCCCATAATCCTTCGTAGGCCGAACTACGTTGACTCTGATTTCTCATTCTCTGATGAGAATACTGATCGCGACTTTCTATGTCTAATACAACTAACTGCAAGTGCACAGTCTATCGCGTAGTAATAAAAGATATCGATCCCACAGGGACTCGTAATCAAACTAGTGTTCTCGGGAGTTACTATGTTTAGCTAGGTAGAATATGTTTTAAGGGAATAAGATTGTCACTAAAAGGGGGAAACTAAGGTTACTGTTTAGATTTTAATTAATTGAATCGATACGTAGTAATTATGTTCTTCAGGGACTTGATAAGTTACTGGTGTATGAAATAGTTTTCACAGTTCATTTAAGCAGAAAATGGAGATTTGAAGACTCTCGTCTCACAATGGTTATTGACGCTAATCATAATCCTAAGGGCCTAACGTACACTTTCGTATTCCGTTCGGGGTTAAAATTACTTTTTGGAAATCTCTAAGTTCTAATCCGTTTTAAAGTGCTTTCAGTGTTATTAAAACAAATGCCTAGTGTTTACTATCTGACCTTACCGCAGCTTTCGCTTGTTGGTTCGTATCTTAATTAATTTCCCACTTTCGTGTCAAAACTACTTTAAAATAAGTTCTCGCTTTCGCGAAGAAGTTTATTTCGTAAATCAATTTTTAAACACTTAGACCATAAGTTATTTTTGTGAAAAGAAAGTTTTCAAACAAGAGTTATCAAATCCCATTCGAATTATCACTACATATCGATTGCCTAAGTTTAGCTAGACATGGAATTGGGAAGAATAAAACATAAATAATAATAATAAATAATAAATTGCATTATGATAAAACAGAAGTCGATCAAAATGAAAACCTGTAAATAATGCCAATTGGCCTTTGGGCAGATCCTCCACAGATGTTGGCAGGATTCTGTCTTTAGTTCCAATTCGATCGTACAGTGCAGTAAGTATTACAGAAGAGCGGAAATGGGAATGAGGAAATGGCAGGGGAATAAAGGAAAGGGATACAAATAAAACTGGAGAAATGGATACAAATAATAACTGAAAGTAAATTTGCTCTGGAAATTAAATTTGGCAGCACTTCATGTTATGAATGCAGCTCCCTTTCTGAAGTCCTCTGCTTCCCTTTTTATAGAAGTGGAATCCCAACGGTTATCTCTGAGGATGATGGACCTTGAGGCAGATAATTTAGGGAGTAGTGGACCATTTAATGGGAATTGGAACTGCTCTTTTGACGTGTAATCTGAGTGGGGCGTTTTTGCCTGCATGACAGTCGTCACAAGGTGTGACGGTCGTCACCCGTGTGACGGTCGTCATGCATCTGTGACGGTCGTCACATCAGCAAAAACTGTCTGTTGCGCTTTTCATTGTGTTTTCACTCCTTTTTCGTCCATATTTCATCTGGGATTGCTTCTTTTCTTCATGTTGCCTTGTTTAGACGTGATCGTTGAATACCTGCAAAAACATCAGACAAATATACGGAAATAACCCGAAATTGGATCGAAAACGGTTAGACTTTAGTTGAAATATACATGAAAATATCTATATGATTTCGTGTTATCAAACTCCCCTAAGCTTGAATCTTTGCTTGTCCTCAAGTAAAACGTGGAAAAATCGGCAAGCACGAGGTTGCTTCTTCGTTCGCAGAGTTTGGAAAAACCGGGATTCTTGGTAGGAACAAGACGAGTATCACGACGACACTGGACTGCAAGTCTCCGGAGGTCTCCCTTTTATTGCAAATCGGTCTCAATCAATGCTACCGTATCTTGGTGTCAAGGTTCTCGTGGCAAGTTCACCCTGTTTGTTCTAGCGCAATCACATTAAGCCCGTTGTCCGCACACTCTCATGGCAAGTCGACCTGTTAGTGAATATGATCTCGTTTTTGTTTTTGATCTTCTTCATTGATCATAATTTGGTGTCATTGATTTTTCAATGGGTTTTTCGTGCCGTTGGGCTAAATGCTCGGGTGAAGAGCACCTAACTTAGAAGGAAACGTATCTTATATTCTTGGGCTTTTTAGCTCTCTTTTCATGATTTTTCATCTTTTTGGAGATCATACACTTATTTGCATCGGTCGCTCGCTTAGAGGTGTTTTTAGGATGGTGCTGACTGCTAGTATAAACTACTTGGGGTTGAGTTTGCGTAGACACTTGAGACTTTGGTACACGTAGGTGGTGAAACCGACTTGCATAAACTAAAGATCTAAGGTGTCTGGACGATACTGGTTTTGTTAGAACTGTCGTTTCCTCGGAGTTTCAAAGCTCGGTTTGAACTCAGGTGCATTCTCGTGATGCTTTTGCTTTTGAGGAACAAATGAAAGTTTTTGTTTACGTTGAATAATGTGGGGATTGTTTGCGTAACGTGAAAAATATATAGACGCGCTTTATTTGCTAGAAATAGAAAGTGTAAAGATAGATATTACCAGAATTCAAAGTGCAGTGAAATGGAAATACAGGAAATAAGGGAAGTTCAGAATACAGTGGAAATAAGGCTCCGCTCGCACACTATCTCGATCAGTGTCCTCACTGATTCTTGAAGCACGCGAGAGGGAGATACAACTGAAAATGAAAATAGAAAATATAGTAAACTATGAAGGAAAAAATGAAAATCTAGTCCCGGGGTCTGTCACGTCCACGCTGGCGTCCTCTAACTCTAGCAAGGGCTACTCTGTCCTCATAGCTCATGGCTCCGGTGTGGTAGACCGTGTCTCGGAGTCCTTCGACCTGCAGGGTCAGATTTGTTAGACTCTCAGTGATCGTAGCTTGGCCGGTGTGAAGTTGTTGCATTTGAGTCTGGTGCCAAGCTTCGAACTGGTCAGCTCGTTGGTTCTGCTGCTGCAGCATCGTGAGTATCTGTGCATGCTAGTCTAGGGAGCGACGGAGGTCCTCTTCGGTGTAATCTGGCACGGGATGGTGACGGCGGCGGCGGGATGATGTACCTACTGGAGGAGGAGGCTGCGATGCCTCTGGCTGCTCGGACCTGTCCAACTCAGCTTGGATTTCATCTTCGGAATCATGAGTGGGATCTTGAGTAGGAACAGCGGCAGCAGGAGGGGCAGTGAGGTCGAACAACCAGTTGGTACGGTCCTCAGGATGGATGCGGGTGCGGGACGGAAGGATGATGCTTCGGACGGTCTTGCCATGCACAACCGGATGATATTTCCCGTCAGCTCGGGAGCGGATGAGATGGGAAGCCCTGCAGTGGTCGGTGTCAAGGAACACCGAGGGGATGGACTGGAGGTGCTGGAGGCGGTCGCCAAGATTCAGCCCAAGTGCAATAGCCGTGACAATCCCGCCAAAGTAGAATGGCTTCGAGCCACGGTTGCAGTTGGCCTGTATGTGAGCCAGCAGGAACGGGGCAGCGTTGACCGGTTCATTGTTGAAGACGCAATGAAGAAAGAAGAGCTCCTTGGAGTTCACCTTGTGGTTGCTGTCTCTGGCGAAGATAATGTTACTCAACGCCCTATGAAAGTACCTGATGGCGGGGTTATGGATGTGAGTGGCGTGCAGGGAGTCCCAACCATCGGCATTGAGGTCGGTCAACTGATACCACAGCGCGAAGGCGTCGTGCTGGAACTGGTCAGTGAGGCGGCGATGAGCGTTGTCGCCGCGGGGTAACTGTAGGATGCTGGCGATCTGATTCTGATTCACTTGATAGTTGACTCCAAACATTCGGAAACAAGCGGCACCTGTGTGCTGGTTGAGTTCGCCGCTGCTGGTGATGTACGAGAACAAACTCAAGAACTCAAGGGTGAGTTGTTCGTAGGTCGGCTGGGGGTTGGAGCAGAGGTTCCATATGCCTGCTCGTTGAAGCATCCAGGTTACACCTTCGAGGAGTCCGAGCTCCGTAAGTGATGGAAGGTGCGGGTAGTGGGTTGGCTGGAGTGACCTCTGATGAAATGCAATGTACTGTGCTCGTTGTCTCTCGCCTAACTCGCCCTCAGGGAAGGAAATGTTGCTGACATCTGCGTTTCCGGCCATTGTTGAAGATGGAGAGGTTTCGGAGGTTTTGGGGTTTTTCGGCGGAGAGGGAAAAATGACAGAACGGTGGTTTGGAGCTTGAATTTGGAGTTGAGGTTTATAGTTCAACTGGGGAGGACGAAAATCGTAGTGGGGTATGAATTTTGGAAGTTTGAAAGTGATAATGGGGGGAGTGGAAGGGAACACGACCCCTGTTATATCAGATTACAGTTCTGGGCTGCGTGACGGTCGTCACAAAGGTGTGACGGTCGTCACCCGTGTGACGCTCGTCATGGGGCTGTGACGGTCGTCACAGCAGCAAAATCTGCAGAACGCAGAATTTTGCTCTGAGGGCGTACTCGTGGTGATTTTAAAGCGTAGTATTGCTACGGTGATGTGATATAACAGCGAACAATCAATAAATAATGCGAGAACAGAATAATTGGATAAAAACTAGAATTGAAATAACATAAAATGGAAACAATTGTATGTAGTACATAATGAAACGAACAATGTGAAAATTCCAAATGAGTAAATTAAACTAAACTAGACTAGACTAAACTGAAACTACTGCTACGAGCCAATAACTAATCTTTTCGTGCCTTCAATTCCTCGAATTTCTGTGAATAGTAGTCGAGTTGGTCGCAGACTAGATCCATGAAGCCTACCAGGTCACTGTGCATACCTGCGATATCAGCTTTTACATTAGTCAGAGCTTTATCAACGTCGTCCAATCTGAGTAACACGGTATCCATTTTGTCGGTTGTTTCCTCAGGGATAGGCTCAGGATAAGTATTGTAGTGTGGAGGAGTCATAGGGTCTACTTCATTTTCAGAGGCGGCGTCCTCAAAGTACATGTAATCGTGTGCCTCAGAAATGTGGTCACTGTCATACATATAGTTCTGGGGTGTTGACTGTGGTGAAGGAGGTCCCATAGGCTCATCCAATTCGTAGAGCCAGTTATCCTTGTTGTGGATGCTTGTCATCAGATGATCAGGCAGTGTGAATAGCTGTACTGGTTTTTCGTTTATAAGGTACTCGTACGGTCCAGGTCCCATAGTCCCTAAGATGCGCCTGTTAAAGCAGAATTGTATGTTCATGGGTCTGATGGTACCAAAACGGGTGCTGGCATTTAGATGGAATCTAAGGCCAAGCTCGTGGGCAATCATTGTTACTAGTCCTCCTATAAGAATAGGTGTCTGAGGTTCCAGCGTGAGGCGTTTGAAAGATCTCATCATGAAAAGCACTGCATTTACTGTCCGTCCCTGAGAAGCACAGAGCATGATGAATAACTCTTCCTTAGACACTGTGGTAATATTTTCTTCTTTTCCAAACAAGGTGTGAGCTAGTATCTTATGGAAGTATCTAAAGGCTGGGTTATGAATGTCATCATTGTACATTCTGTCTGGGTCAAGGTGATAGTCGCCTGTGATTCTACCCCAGAAGTGCTCGAGTTGCAAATCAATATCGTCATCTTCTGCACTGATGAACACATGCGGTCCGCTAGGGAATCCTAGGAGGTTAGCTAGTGACATCCGGCTATGGGTTTGGTCCATTCCAAACAATCTGAAGGTAATCAACTCTGAGCGGGTTCCAAAGCCATAGTTGGGTGTGTATCTGAAAGAGCTAAGGAATTCATAGGTAAGATCCTTGTAGGTAGCGAAACGTGTTTTCAGAGCAGTGTTCTCCCAACCCAGTTGATTAAACAGGTATTGAATGCTATTTGTGATCCCTAGTTTATCCATAGTAGCCTTGTCATAATACAGCGTTAAGGCGAATTCTCTTTCGGTCAGTGCTGCAAATCTTGCCTTTTGAGCGAGTCCTTGGAAGTGAACCTTTGTGAAATCGTACTCGGCCATATTCGCAGGTAATTCGGAGAAAACAGAAGAAATGTTTTGAAGATTTTAAAAATCCTGAAAAGTTTGAAACAAGAAATTGAAGTCAGGATTTTTAGAAACGAAAAGTGGTAGAAACAAAAGACAAAATGGGAAAAAATAAAACAAGAATAAAAGTACGAAAATGAACGAAAGTAGAAAGTAGTAGTAATTTTAGGATTTTTGTTGGATTTTTCAAAGTAGAATTTTAAAGAAAAATGAAATGCAATAACGAGGGGAATTTGGGTTGCCTCCCAATAAGCGCTGTTTTTAACGTCTAAAGCCTGACGATAGCTTGGTGAGAAGCTATTCTGGTGTTTGAGCCGGAAGCTCAAGCAATGTTATATTGCTAATTTGAGGACTGTTGTCGTTCTTATTGTAATGTTTTAGACGTTGCCCGTTTACGACAAACGGTGCATTTGTCTTGTCGGTAATTTCAACAGCTCCACTCTGAAGTACTTTAGTCACTTCATAGGGTCCAGACCACCTAGATTTTAGTTTTCCTGGGAAGAGTTTTAATCGTGAATTAAAGAGCAATACGATGTCTCCCACACTGAATTGTTTCCTGATTGAACGTTTATCATGTCACTTTTTAGTTCGTTCTTTGTAGATACGGGCATTTTCGTAAGCGTCTAATCGAAGTTCTTCCAACTCGTGTAAGTTCAAGATTCGCTTTTCTCCTTCCTCGGTGTAGTTGAAGTTGAGTGTCTTAATAGCCCAAAAGGCCTTATGCTCTAACTCTACAGGGAGATGGCAGGATTTACCGTAAACTAATTTATAGGGGGTAGTACCTATTGGTGTCTTAAATGAGGTCCTATAAGCCCATAAAGCTTCTTGTAGCTTCGATGACCAGTCTCTCCTTGAGGTAGCGACAGTCTTTTCCAAGATCTGTTTTATTTCTCTGTTCGAGACCTCTACTTGTCCGCTAGTTTGCGGATGATAAGGTGTAGCTACTCGGTGCTTGACTCCATATCTAGAGAGAAGTTTATCGAATATTCGTGATATGAAGTGAGATCCTCCGTCACTAATGACGAGTCTGGGTACACCGAATCTAGGAAAGATAGTGTTCTTGAAGAGTTTGATTACTACTCGTGCGTCATTTGTTGGAGCAGCTATGGCTTCTATCCATTTAGACACGTAATCGACAGCGACGAGTATGTAGTTATTACCAAAAGAAGGAGGGAAAGGTCCCATGAAATCTATTCCCCAGACGTCGAAGATTTCTACCTCTAAGATTCCTTTCTGAGGCATTTCATCGCGTCGCGAGATGTTGCCAGTTCGTTGGCATCTATCGCACTTTTGCACAGCGATGTGAATGTCTTTCCAGAGGTTAGGCC
Organism: Lathyrus sativus; assembly: GCA_963859935.3. Taxonomy (NCBI): domain Eukaryota; kingdom Viridiplantae; phylum Streptophyta; class Magnoliopsida; order Fabales; family Fabaceae; genus Lathyrus; species Lathyrus sativus. Next base: position 258,243,861 of record OZ012736.1, on the reverse strand, counting down.
AGAATAAACCGGCTTGGAGAATCTTAGCGCACGTCTTAGATGTACTAGCATGACCACCGTACGGTGCTGAATGGCATTGGGAAATAATATTTTCTATTTCTTCCTCCGGGACACAACGACGATATATGTTGTCGGCCCCTCTCTTGAAGAGTAGGGGTTCGTCCCAATAATAGTGTTTCAGATCGTGGAAGAATTTCTTCTTTTGCTGATAAGTAAGATCTGGTGGAAGCACGCCTGCGGCGAGGTAATTAACGATGTCAGCATACCAAGGTAATGTGACTTGGGCATAGACGGCTTCTACGGCTTTTTCGAATTCTGGATCTTCCGAGATTGCATTGGGTGTGTCACTTTTTAATTTGGCTATCAGACTTTCGTACAGGAAATCGTCATTTATTGGTACTGGTTCGTGTCTGATGCCTTCTATTCGGGATAAGTGATCCGCAACAACGTTCTCGGTTCCTTTCTTATCTTTGATTTCTAAGTCAAACTCTTGTAATAACAGGATCCATCTCAATAGTCTTGGTTTGGCATCCTTTTTGCTTATTAGGTGCCTTATGGCAGTGTGGTCTGTGTATATTATAATTTTTGCTCCTACTAAGTAAGAACGAAATTTGTCAAGCGCAAATATAACTGCTAAAAGTTCCTTTTCTGTGGTAGCGTAGTTCATTTGGGCAGTATCTAAGGTTCTACTGGCATAGTAGATGGCATGGAGTTTCTTGTCCTTCATTTGTCCTAGAACTGCGCCTACAGCGTAATCACTAGCGTCGCACATGATTTCAAACGGTAGTCTCCAATCTGGTGGTTGCATGATTGGTGCGGTGATAAGGGCTGATTTCAATGTTTCGAATGCTTTTAAACAGTCGTCGTCGAAGACGAACTCAGCATCTTTCATTAACAGGCCGGTCAAAGGTTTTGTGATTTTCGAGAAATCTTTTATAAATCTTCTGTAGAAACCGGCATGTCCTAGAAAACTCCGTATTTCTCGTACGGATTTTGGAGGTTGGAGATCTTTTATAATCTCTATTTTAGCTTTGTCTACCTCAATTCCTCTATCTGATATGACGTGTCCTAGAACTATTCCTTGTCGGACCATAAAATGGCATTTCTCCCAATTTAGGACGAGGTTTACTTTTACGCAACGTTCTAGTACCATTTCTAAGTTTTGTAAGCATCCTTCGAAACTTTGTCCACATACCGAGAAATCGTCCATAAACACTTCCATAATGTCGTCTATGAAATCCGCGAAGATTGCCATCATGCATCTTTGGAAGGTTGCTGGGGCGTTACAGAGTCCGAACGGCATTCGGCGGTAAGCAAAAGTACCGTAAGGACAAGTGAATGCAGTCTTTTCTTGGTCATCGGGATGGATGGGAATTTGGAAGAATCCTGAGTAACCATCTAGATAGCAGAAATATGAATGTTTGGCTAATCTTTCCAACATTTGGTCTATGAAGGGTAGCGGGAAGTGATCTTTGCGCGTAGCCTTGTTAAGCTTCCTATAATCAATACACATCCTACTTCCAGTCACGACTCTTTTTGTTATCGATTCGCCTTTTTCGTTTTTAATTACTGTGACTCCTCCTTTCTTTGGTACGACATGAACTGGGCTAACCCATTCACTATCGGAGATCGGATAGATGATTCCTGCATCAAGTAATTTCTTTAATTCATCTCTGACTACAGTGCTCAGGATGGGGTTTAGTCTTCTCTGATGCTCTCGAGAAGTTTTAGAGTCTTCCTCTATTGTAATTCGATGCATACAGATCGAAGGGCTTATACCTTTTAGATCGCTTATGTTATAGCCTAACGCGGTAGGGTACTTCTTTAGGACTTCTAATAACTTTTCGGTTTCTGGTTGTCTTAAGTCGGCGTTGACTATCACTGGTCTTTTTAGTTCATCGTCTAGAAATTCATATCTGAGGTTTTTGGGTAGAGTTTTAAGTTCTAAAGATGGGTTCTTCGGACCTGGCATATGGTTTGGTGTCAGTGCTAAGCTTTCGCTTAGGCTGTCGTCTTTATACGGTTTACGCCAATTGTCGTCTTCAGAAATGTCGGGTATTTGAATCTTTATTATTTCTGAATACATGGTCTCTTCATTTTCAAGTTCTCTTATGCATTCGTCAATTTCGTCTACTAAATAGCAGGTATCATCTATTGCTGGTGCTTGTAAGAACTTGGTGAGAATGAACTCTATCTTTTCTTCTCCTACTTCGAATGTTAGCCTTCCTTTCTTCACGTCTATAATCGCTCCGGCTGTAGCTAGGAACGGTCTTCCTAGGATAATTGGGGTTACAGTGTCCTCCTTGATGTCCATGATTATGAAGTCGGTTGGGACGTAGAATTGTCCTATGCGTACTGGAACATTCTCCAGTATTCCGACGGGGTATTTTACTGATCTGTCAGCTAATTGTACGGACATTTTGGTCGGCCTGAGGTCTCCCATATTCAGCTTTTTGCATATAGATAAGGGCATAACACTGACACTGGCTCCTAAATCGCATAGAGCTTTATCTATTACGAACTTTCCTATGACGCAGGGTATGGAGAAACTACCTGGGTCTTTTAATTTAGGAGGCATGCGGTTTTGAATAATAGCGCTACACTCTGCCGTAAGTGTAACTGTTTCGTTATCCTCGATCTTTCTCTTATTCGACAGGATCTCCTTGAGAAATTTTGTGTATGACGGCATTTGAGTTATCGCTTCTGTAAAAGGAATAGTAATATTCAACTGTTTAAGGAGCTCTACAAATTTCTTAAACTGTCCTGAAGTTTTGGAGTTTATTAGTCTTTGCGGATAAGGAATAGGTGGTTTATATGGCGCTCGAGGTGCTTGAGTTTTTTCACTTGCGGTATCCTCCTTCTCGTTGTCCTCCTTCTTCTCTAACTCAGATTCCTTTTCTGCTTGTTCAGTTGGTTCTGTTGCATGGCTGAGTTTTCGGTCCTCGGATCGATCGGTTCGTCCAATTCTTTTCCACTTCTTAGTATCACAGCATTTGCTTGGCCTTTGGGATTCTGTTCGGGTTGTCCAGGAAATGTGCCAGCAGGTGCGGCAGCAGATGCTTGCTGTTGAGCCACTTGTGATATCTGAGTTTCTAACATTTTGTTGTGGGTGGCTAAAGCGTCTACTTTTCCTGTCAACTGTTTAATTTGCTCGCTAGTGTGTATGTTTTGATTCAGGAACTCTTTGTTCGTTTGAGCTTGAGTAGCTATGAACTTTTCCATCATCAATTCGAGGTTTGATTTCCTAGGTGCATTCTGAGCAGCTAGTTTTTGATATCCTTGCGGAGCAGTAGGCATTTGCAATGCATTTTCGCTTTTGTAAGAAAAGTTTGGATGATTTCGCCAACCTGGGTTGTATGTATTTGCGTAGGGATTTCCTTGAGCATAATTTACCTGGTCTGGCGGGATTCCGGCTAGCAATGGGCATTCGGGTGCATTATGAGTGGTGCTTCCACATAACTCACAATTTGGAGTTACTGCAGCGACAGTTGCAGTGGGGTTAACGGTCAGACTATCGATCTTTTGTGCTAGAGCATCTACTTTAGCATTGAACTTTTCAAGGCTGCTGATTTCGTACATCCCACCTTTCGCTGAGGTTTTCTCATTTGGAGTGCGTTCACCTCCCCATTGGCAATGGTTTTGTGACATGTTTTCTATTAATTGATAGGCTTCATCGTATGGCTTATCCATAAGTGCACCGCCCGCGGCAGCGTCTATTGTCAATCTAGTATTGTATAGAAGCCCATTATAGAAAGTATGGATTGTCACCCAGTCTTCTAGACCGTGGTGAGGACATGTTCTCATCATATCTTTGAATCGTTCCCATGCTTCGTAGAGAGATTCAGTATCTTTCTGTCGAAATCCGTTGATTTGAGCTCTAAGCATAGCAGTTTTGCTTGGTGGAAAATATCTCGCTAAGAAGACGTTCTTCAATTGCTCCCACGTCGTAACGGAGTTGGATGGTAACGATTGTAACCATGTCCACGCTCTGTCTCTAAGAGAGAATGGGAAAAGACGAAGTCTTATCGCGTCTGGAGTTACTCCATTTGCTTTCACTGTGTCTGCGTATTGAACAAACTTCGTTAGATGTTCGTTCGGATCCTCAGTTGCGTTTCCTGAGAATTGGTTTTGTTGTACAGCCGACAGCAATGATGGTTTCAGCTCAAAATCATTTCGGGTAATAGCTGGGGCAGCAATGCTACTTCTAGGCTCCATCTGGGATGGTGTAGCGTATGCCTTCAGCGGTTTGTTCGGAGGTCCTTCAGCCATCGTCGGTTCTTCTTCTGATTTGGGAATAGGAGTGAGAGGATCGGGAATGTTATGTTTGAGTTGGTACTCAATGATTCTACTTCTTATGTGTAAGAAGCGTTCTAGTTCTGCGACTGAAGGTTTCAAGATATCGCTTTGTGGGCGATCACTTGGCATACAATCGACAACACTAGTAAAGGAAAAATGAAAATTGTTTACCTAGTCTATACGGTGTAACAGAAGGTTACACTATTGACTAAACGGCTCCCCGGCAACGGCGCCAAAAACTTTATCGCGACTTTCTATGTCTAATACAACTAACTGCAAGTGCACAGTCTATCGCGTAGTAATAAAAGATATCGATCCCACAGGGACTCGTAATCAAACTAGTGTTCTCGGGAGTTACTATGTTTAGCTAGGTAGAATATGTTTTAAGGGAATAAGATTGTCACTAAAAGGGGGAAACTAAGGTTACTGTTTAGATTTTAATTAATTGAATCGATACGTTGTAATTATGTTCTTCAGGGACTTGATAAGTTACTGGTGTATGAAATAGTTTTCACAGTTCATTTAAGCAAAAAATGGAGATTTGAAGACTCTCGTCTCACAATGGTTATTGACGCTAATCATAATCCTAAGGGCCTAACGTACACTTTCGTATTCTGTTCGGGGTTAAAATTACTTTTTGGAAATCTCTAAGTTCTAATCCGTTTTAAAGTGCTTTCGCTGTTATTAAAACAAATGCCTAGTGTTTACTATCTGACCTTACCGCAACTTTCGCTTGTTGGTTCATATCTTAATTAATTTCCCACTTTCGTGGCAAAACTACTTTAAAATAAGTTCTCGCTTTCGTGACGAAATTTATTTCGTAAATCAATTTTTAAACACTTAGACCATAAGTTATTTTTGTGAAAAGAAAGTTTTCAAACAAGAGTTATCAAATCCCATTCGAATTATCACTACATATTGATTGCCTAAGTTTAGCTAGACATGGAATTGGGAAGAATAAAACATAAATAATAATAATAAATAATAAATTTCATTATGATAAAACAGAAGTCGATCAAAATGAAAACCTGTAAATAATGCCAATTGGCCTTTGGACAGATCCTCCACAGATGTTGGCAGGATTCTGTCTTTAGTTCCAATTCGATCATACAGTGCAGTAAGTATTACAGAAGAGCGGAAATGGGAATGAGGAAATGGCAGGGGAATAAAGGAAAGGGATACAAATTAAAATGGAGAAATGGATACAAATAATAACTGAAAGTAAATTTGCTCTGGAAATTAAATTTGGCAGCACTTCGTGGTATGAATGCAGCTCCCTTTCTGAAGTCCTCTGTTTCCCTTTTTATAGAAGTGGAATCCCAACGGTTATCTCTGAGGATGATGGACCTTGAGGCAGATAATTTAGGGAGTAGTGGACCATTTAATGGGAATTGGAACTGCTCTTTTGACGTGTAATCTGAGTGGGGCGTTTTTGCCTGCTTGACGGTCGTCACAAGGTGTGACGGTCATCACCCGTGTGACGGTCGTCATGCATCTGTGACGGTCGTCACATCAGCAAAAACTGTCTGCTGCGCTTTTCATTGTGTTTTCACTCCTTTTTCGTCCATATTTCATCTGGGATTGCTTCTTTTCTTCATGTTGCCTTGTTTAGACGTGATCGTTGAATACCTGCAAAAACATCAGACAAATATACGGAAATAACCCGAAATCGGATCGAAAACGGTTAGACTTTAGTTGAAATATGCATGAAAATATCTATATGATTTCGTGTTATCAAATACGTAGGCATAAAGCGCGATGCTTTGCCGAGTCATTTTTCTTTTCTTTTTCAGCCAGCCTTGATAGGTAGATAGAATAAAACCAACCCATCCAAGTAAACACAACAAGTGAGGATCCCGTCGAGTACGATAGACGTGAGGGGTGCTAATACCTTCCCCTTGCGTAACCGACTCCCGAATCCAGATAATGGTTGCGACGACCTTGTCTTACCCTTTTTCGTCAGGTTTTTCCGATCGTTTCCTTTCCCGCTCTGAGGGATGAATAACGAAAGGTGGCGACTCTTCTGTCATGCCGGCACCTTATTTTCGCGCAAGCGACACACCCCAAATTCATTGGAGTATTTATTTAATTTATTTAAATATAAATATTCGTATTTTTGGTGATTTTCAAGAGTTGGTGAGAAATATTGAGAATTATGGATTTTGAGTTATTTATTTAAATAATAGTATATAATATGAACATATTAGTATTATTATTAATATAAATAAATAAAAGTTAACTAAGGGCAAATTGGACAATTAAGGAAAAGTTTGTGAGGGTAATATTGGAAAAGCCCACTTTATAGGCCCAAAGCTAGGTTTAACAAAAAGGGATTTTTGAGGGAATTAGGATTCATTCTTCTTAGACCGTCAAAAGGGAAGAAATAGAGGCCAGAGCTCTGAGGATGATGATTGAGGCAAAAGCTTCGTAAAATTTTCTGAGAATCAAGGAGAAGGCTTAGAGCCGACAATTAAGGTATGAGGAGTATTGCCTTCATTGTTTTCAATGTTTGATTTCAATGTATTTAAAGCCGATTTAAGGGTTTAAAGGGTTTGAGGCTGATTTGAGATAAAGGGAATCAGGCCTTCGTGACCAAAATCTATTATTGAGGTTTTAACCCTATAGGAATTTGAGCTGATGGTCTGATAGGTTTGAGGGAAGGTAGGCCTTCGTGGCCAAAATCAGTCATTGAGGTTTCAACCCTGTAGGGTAATTAGATAGTGAGAAACTCTAATGACAGTGGTGTATTTGTAAAGAAATTATGGAAATTAGAGCGTGAATAAGATACGGGATTGGCCTAATAGTTTTAGATTTTGTGCCTTTATCGCCGTAATACCTTAGGAATGATTTAGGGATGTTTTGGGGGAATTGGGGAAGGAAATTGTTGGACTTTTGGGTTGAATTTAGGTTCTGGTGTGTAACAGCATTTTGCTGTAATCATGTGTTCGCACTGCGAAGAAACTCGCCTCAGACTCACACAGCAAATTTGCTAGCTAACATAGCAGAGTTTCGCGAATTCTGATTTTTGTGCAGTGATGCCTTCATATTTTGATGCTGTGATTTCTTTGACGAATTAATATGAGTATGATTGTGAATTCTATGTGATTTATACATGATTATATGATGATTCGTATGATGTAATGATTGATGAACTATAATGATATTTCAATGAGTTTTGATGATTCTATGACGACATGATGTATGATGATGATTTTTATGAATGATGATGCACCTATGATGTTATTATGAGGATGATTATTGACGTGTGCATCATGCATTCATGTGCATCCGAACTTCGGTCCAGGACCTTGATTTTCTTTTGCTTCAGTCCCACTGTGCAGATGTGAGGTATTTTAATGTGCTCCGATTCTCAAGTAGAATCGATCCTATTGATGAAGATCTATGGAGGGTTGATGGCCCAGTGTCCATCGAGCTCTGATGATTGGTACCACATGCATGAGTCTTGTTGCATTTGCATTTATGAGATAATTTGGTGTAAATTATGATATTATGACCTTTGATGTTCCTTGATGATTATGATGATGTTGAATATGAACATGACACCATTTTATATATTGAATTCCTTAATTGATTATTATGAATCGTTTTACTCACCCTGCCTGCTTGAATGTTGCCTCCACGTGTGTAACATGCAGGTGACTAGGTTTAGCCGTGTATGCCGTCGAGGATCTTTTTGGAGTTTTGAGTTATTGGCCATTTTGGTTAACTTAGAGGGTTTTGCTTTGATAATGTAACATCGGGTTAGGGTCTTTGAGTTAAACCATGTTTTATTTGATTTTGTTATTTTGATTATGTTTCCGTCTAAGGTAAATTTTGGATTACGTATTTTTGAGTTCCGCTGCATTTTGAGCAATTTTTGATATCTTTTGGGAGAGCCCGTTGTTTACGGAGCCTTGACCTATATTTGATTTATTGGGAAATGTACGCCCTTTGAGGTGATTTTTATTGAGTTTAATATTTTACTCTGATAAATGTGAATATTTTGCCATATGATTTGTGGGCTAGAAAAGGGTGTTACATTAGTGGTATCAGAGTAGGTCGGTCCGTCAGGCCAAGTCTTTATGTTGTTAGTCCCTTGTCAGTCTATAGTGTGAGAACATTATTGGATGAGTTGTTTCTTCTAACCCTGTTGGTGGTTGCATATGGCTGGAAGAAATGATCGTGCTATTGCTAATGCGCTGGAATCACTTGCCCAAGTGATGGCCCATAATGGTGGACCTTCAGATGAGTTTCGTGCTTTGGGAATGTGCCAGAGGAATAATCCGCCGACTTTTGTGGGCACTCATGATCCCAATGGTACGCAGAAGTGGCTGAAAGTGATTGAGAAGATTTTCTGAGTTAGGGCGTGCACTGATGCTCAACAGGTGCAGTTTGGTACGCATATGCTAACAGAGGAAGCTGAGGACTGGTCGGATAACACCCGTCAGAGATTGGGAGGAGTTGGCATTTCAATAACTTGGGCTGTGTTTAAGGAAGAATTTTCGAGGAAGTATTTTCCTGAAGATGTTCGGGGCAAGAAAGACATGGAATTCCTTGAGCTGAAACAAGGGAATGTGACTATGGCTGAGTATGCGACAAAGTTTGAGTCTTTAGTAAAGTTTTATCCGCATTACAATCCTGCTGACGCAAAGATGTTAAAGTGTCTCAAGTTTGAGAATGGATTGAGACTAGAGATTAAGCAGGGAATTGGGTACCATCAGATTCGTCGGTTTGCGGAACTGGTGGACAAGAGCAGAATTTATGATGAGGATAGCCGAGCTCGATCTACTCACTATAAGCAGCTGAGTGAGAAGAAAGAGAAAGGTCAGTATAGAGGGAAACCGTATGTGACTTTTGGTGATAAAGGGAAGCAAAAATCTTCAGATGGGAAAAAGTCAAGTGGGGGAGCGGCTACTGCTTCAGGAAAATGTTATAAGTGTGGCGAGCAAGGTCACCGTGCTGAGGTTTGTAGGGCGTTGAGATGTCATCGTTGTAGCAAGAGAGGTCATATAGCTACTGACTGTAAAGATGAAGCTCTGACTTGCTTCAACTGTGGAGAGAAGGGTCATATCAGTACCCAGTGCTGGCAGCCGAAGAAGACTGCTACTGCTGCTTAGACGAATGGCAGAGTGTTTGCTTTGAGAGGTGCGGAAGAACCCAAGACATATAACTTGATCAGAGGTACTTGCTTTATTAATGATGTTGAATTGATTGTTATGATTGATGCTGGTGCTACTCATTCATTTATTTCGCTTGAATGTGCTAAGAGGTTGAATTTGAAATTATCTTCTATGGTTGGGAGTATGGTTATCGATACCCCGGCTAATGGTTCTGTGACTAATGCGTTAGTCTATTTGAGATGCCCTTTGACCATTTATGATAAGAATTTGTGATGGACTTGGTCTGTCTATCTTTGCATCAAATTGATGTTATTCTTGGTATGAACTGGTTGGAGTTCAACTATGTTCATATCAATTGTTATAGCAAGACTATGAGGTTCCCAGAGTTTGGTGATTATGGAGAGCTGATGTTTGTATCTTTTAAGCAAGTAGAAGGACTCTTAGAAGACGAGGCTCAGACGTTTGCATCACTTCAAGTTGATTATAAAGCAGTGAGCATGGAGCTACTAGTTGTTCGGGAATTTCCGGAAGTATTTCCAAATGACGTGAGCAACTTACCTCTTGAGCGTGAGGTAGAGTTTACTGTTGATGTGATATCGGGCATTAGTCCTATGTCGATGGCTCCTTATCGTATGTCTGCATCTGAGTTAGGGGAATTGAAGAAACAATTGGAAGAGCTACTTGAGAAGAAGTTTATTAGACCGAGTGTTTCTCCATGGGGTGCTCCTGTGTTGTTGGTGAAGAAGAAAGATGGTAGCATGAGATTGTGTGTGGATTATCGGAAGTTGAATAAAGTAACAATAAAGAATAAGTATCCACTTCTGAGGATTGATGATTTGATGGATCAATTGGTGGGTGCTTGTGTGTTCAGTAAGATTGATTTGAGGTCTGGTTATCATCAGATTCGCGTTAAGCCTGATGATATTCCAAAGACAGTTTTCAGGACGAGGTATGAACACTATGAATATACTGTGATGTTGTTTGGTTTATCTAATGCGCCTGGTGTATTCATGGAGTATATGAATAGGATTTTTCATCCTTATTTGGATCAGTTTGTGGTAGTGTTCATTGATGATATCTTGATATATTCTAAGTCCGAGGAAGAGGATGTGCAACATCTAAGAGTGGTATTGCAGGTTTTGAAGGACAAGAAGCTTTATGCCAAGTTGTCCAAGTGTGATTTTTGGTTGAAGGAAGTCAGTTTCCTTGGCCATGTGATTTCTAGTGGAGGAATTGTTGTTGTTCCGTCGAAAGGTTATGCTGTGTTGCAGTGGGAGACTCCAAAGTCTACTACTAAGATTCGAAGTCTCCTTGGGTTGGCTGGTTATTATCGTATGTTTATAGAAGGCTTTTCAAAGTTGGCACTGCCATTGACTCAGTTGACTCGAAAGGGTCAAGCTTATGTGTGGGATATTTCTTGTGAGAAGAGTTTTGTAGAACTCAAGAAGTTGATGACTGCTCTAGTGTTGATTTTTCCGAATCTGAGTGAGTCTTTTGTAGTGTATTGTGATGCATCGAAGATGGGTCTTGGTTGCATACTGATGCAGAATGGTCAGGTTGTTGCTTATGCTTCTAGATAACTGAAGGTTCATGAAAGAAATTATCCTACGCATGATTTAGAGTTGGCCGCTGTGGTGTTTGTGTTGAAAGTTTGGAGACATTATCTTTTGGGGTCTAGATTCGAAGTGTTTAGTGATCACAAGAGCCTGAAGTATTTGTCTGATCAGAAAGAGTTGAACATGAGGCAGAGAAGATGGCTTAAACTTCTGAAGGATTATGATTTTGAATTGAGTTACCATCCTGGTAAGGCTAATGTTGTGGCTGATGCGTTGAGTAGGAATTCCTTACATATGTTGATGCTTATGGATCGAGAGTTAGGACTGATTGAATAATTTAGAGATACGAGTTTGATTTGTGAAGAGACTCCTAACAGTGTGAAGTTAGGTATGCTGAAGTTGACTAGTGGTATTCTCCAAAAAATTAGAGAAGGTCAAAAATCTAATTTGAGTTTATTGGATCGTCTCACGTTAATCCATCAAGGTAACATGGGTTATTTTCGGATCGATGAGAATGGTGTGATGAGATTTCGAGATAGAGTGTGTGTTCCCGATGTGCCAGAAGTCAAGAAGAGCATTCTTGAAGAGATTCACAGAAGCGGGTTAAGTATTCATCCTGGTGCCACAAAGATGTATCAAGATTTGAAGAAATTGTTTTGGTGGCCAAGTATGAAGAAGGAAATTGCAGAGTTTGTGTATGCTTGTTTGACTTGTTAGAAGTCGAAGATTGAACATCAGAGATCGTCAGGTCTAATGCAACCATTGAACTAGAATGGAAATGGGATAGCATTTTTATGGATTTTGTGATAGGTTTACCGAGGACCTTGAAGGGATATGATTCTATTTGGATGATTGTTGATAGATTGACCAAATCGGCTCATTTTATACCGATGAGGATCAATTATTCGTTGCAGAAGCTTGCTGAATTATATATCGATCAGATTGTGAAACTGCATGGTATTCCTTCAAGTATTGTGTCTGATAGAGATCCGGGATTTACATTAAGGTTCTGGGAGAGTTTGCAGACAACTTTGGGTACTAAGTTGAGGTTGAGTTCTGCCTATCATCTGCAGATGGATGGACAGACAGAAAGAATAATCCAGTCTTTAGAGGGTTTGTTGAGAGCTTGTGTGTTGGATCAAGGTGGATCATGGGATAGTCATTTTTCGTTGATTGAGTTTACCTACAATAACAGTTACCATTCTAGTATCAGAGTGGCACCGTATGAGGCTTTGTATGGTAGGAGGTGTAGGACTCCTTTGTGTTGGTATGAGTCAGGCGAGACTGGTGTACTCGAAACTGAGATTATGAAAGAGACAACTGAAAAGATCAAGGTTGTTGCGGTGAAATCTGGATATCAAGCTATTAAACTAACTTGAATCTTAATTCATTTACAACCGAACTTTAATTTATCCAAAAAAGGAAAGGTTTAAAGAAAGAAAAACCTACAAAAATGCAAAGCAAAAGGCAAGGCCTAAAGCTAAGCAAAGAGAGATCTAAAGGTTCGGGGGTTGGTTATGCATAGGGTAGGTATTTCACATCCTAAACATCTGTAGTACTCTACAGGAACCTCTTGTTAATATTTGTGTTTGCTAGAGTTTGCTTACTAAGGGTAAAGTGCTAAGGTAAAAATCTAAAGTATAAAAGTATGTACAAGTTTGCTCGCGAAGACATCGCATCTCGTGCCTACATATCCTGACGGGAATGGAATCAGAGCAATCGTAGTTCCCCTACCTATGGATGAGGAACTCTTGACTGTGGTCAAGGTTCCAAAGGGATGTAAGCATTCATAGAGAAGTACTTACAGGGAGTGCGGCGACTTCACACTAAAGGTTATGCTAAACGGGAAAAGAAATGTCCACGACGGGACGACTAAATAGAGCGCGGCGACTCCAAGTCCTATGGTTGAAGTAAAAAGGGAAATGTCCACGGCGGGACGACTAAATATGAGTACGGCGACTCAAATCCTAAGGCTAGGACAAAGGGGATAAAGGGTTGTCCACGGCGGGACGGTAAACATGAGCACGGTGGCTTAGATCCTGAGGTTAGGAATGTGTAAAGAGTGTCCACGGTGGGATGGTAAACATGAGCACGACGACTCAAATCCTAAGGCTAGGATGAAGGGAAGGATGTCCATAGCGGGACAGATTAAAAGTGAGCACGGAGACTCAAATCCTAAGGCTAGGATGAAGGAAAAGAATGTCCACGGCGGGATGTTAAAAACGAGTACGGAGACTCGGATCCTAAAGTATGATAAAGGATTAAAGAGTAACAACAATCAATGTCAAAGTGATAAATGGTGAAAATATGCAGTAACACGAGTAATTGGCAAAAAGAATCACTTAAAAAGGATTTAAATTGAGAAAGTTATGAATATTTGAAATCGTGAAGAAAAATCAAACAAACATGGAATTTTAAAATATGACATGAAAATAGACATAAAGATAAACACAATGCAAAAAGAATGGGTGCAAAAAGACAAAAAATGAGGGAGATATGATTTTTGGAAGTTTGGAAAAAAATGGTGAAAAATCACAAAAGGGTTGCCCTCCTCAGGGGTCGAACCCAGGTTCAGATGGTGAAAGGCGCTTTTGGTGACAAGTTGGTTACCACTGGGGTGGCTATACATCCATTTATTATTCCACCCCAAATTAAATACATACCATGCAAGGTGTGTAAGGCTGGGCAAAACAAAACCAAGTAAGAACTCAAAACGGTTTGATTCATATCTTCTTCAAAACTCAAAATTGCCTGATTTTTGAGTAAGGTTGGGCAAAACAAAACCAAGTAAGAACCAAATTGAGTGAAATGAAAGTCGAAATTGCCTGATTTTTGATGAGGATCATGATGGCATCATTTACTTTTCCAAACAATGCACACAAAATTAAATTCGAAGGAACATGCATTATAAATGTTGAAATGCAATTTGCAACTTATGTATTGGATCAGATGCAATCAAAAGCCAATAAGTGTCTGCACAAGTCTGAAATGTGATATATCGTGAGTTCTAACAGAAAGTCTGTTCAAGAGACTGTAGAATACAAAATTGGTAATGGTGCATTTTTGAAAAAAAGCATTTTGTTGTGGTAAGTTTGAAACAGATGTAAACCAGTTCAAAGAATGATATGCACATACTCTTAAATACATGTTGATGGATTATGTTCACAAAGATATCTCAATTCCTCACTGAATCAAAATATGCCCCTCCTACTGCATACTGTTTTAAATTTGAAATGGTGCAGGGAACTTGTTATGCTCAAGGCAGAATTTTAAAGGCAGCAAACAAATTCCAACAAGTTAATGCATTCAAACAGGGCAATACTAGAGAAATTAGACTGTATGTACCAACTTTATGACAACAACAGTTTTATTATTGCAATGCCAAATATAAACACCAATTCATAAGTTACTTTTGTTGCACCCCAAAATTTGCTCAACCTTTTCTTGCCTGATTTGTGTTTCATTGCATTTCATTTGCATAGTTACATCATGTACATAGTCCAATCATTTGCATATCATAGCATAGAATACATCCAACAAGGGATCAAGGGTTTCTATCAAGAGAAGATCCTAGCAAGAGGTCTTATCCAAGTTTGAGAGATCATCCAAGCCATCAAGAAATGATTTGAAGTCTTGAGAAGTTTGAGTGCCTACATGTGGGTTTTGCTCCTACCTTGGGGAACATTGAGAATCATCAGTGGGATGAGAAATATGGAATGTGAATTTGAAGTGTGTATGGATCTCATGGAGTTCCTAGAGGGCCATATTGAAGCTGAGGCAAGTCATTGATTCAAGTATGAGAGCCACAGTTGAGGTGCAGTCAACTAGGGTTTCATCTGGGTCTATCTTAGGTCAATTGAGTAATTGGAGAGCATCAAAGCCTACTTTGAGGTCATGGGATTCATGGATTGGTATGTTGATGCATGTGTGGTGTTGTGCCAAGGTTAAGCAAAGAAAGATCAAGAATGTGGGAAGTTGCTAAATTAGGGTTTCAGTGTAAAATCCCCTATTTAGTGCCTAACTTCAAAGCCACATAAGTCAATATACAAGTTTCAAATGGATCTTTGGCCAACATGAAACTTGTAGAGAATCTCAATACCTTTAATTTGAGTACTAGAAGTCCTCAAGGGGATTTATATAACTCAAGTTATGGTTCTTGCAAATTACAGGTCATCAGAGGACTATGAAATTTATCTATGAAAGTCACTTGACTTCCAAGCAACCTTTGCCCTTAAAGGAGGTTTCAAATGGATTCTTGGTGAACATGGGAGTTGTATATCTTGATCTTAGCTTTCCATAGAGTACTATAAGTCCTTGATAGGATTTGTAGAACTCTAGTTATGATCTTGGCAAGCCAGGGGTATTTTGGGTATTGGTGATTATAGGTCATTTTCAAGCATGGGCCAAAATCTCCAACTTGCAAGCTTCAAATGGAAAATTGTTCAACTAGGACGTTGCTCAAAATAGGGTTTTAACCTTGACCATGCATCAAGGAGGCTTTGATTTGGCTCATAGGAGAAGTTGGTTTGAAATGGCTTTGAAATGAAGAAATTAAAGTGATTAAAAGGCCAAAATTGTGGAAAAATTGATATGTGGCCAAACAAGTCCATGTTATATACCATTTTGATCATAAAAGGCATTTTAAAGGTGATGACATTACCACATTTTTGATTTGAGGTCATTTACACATGGTTCCCCTTTGTACCTTAAGGTTGAAGTAACATAACAATCACAATCCATAAGATCAAAAGCAAGGCAATTACACATCCAATTCAATTCTAAATATTACAAGAGGAGAAATTCAAGCAAGATTGAAAGCTGAAACAGAGCAATGCATGGCTTTGGCATGTGAGATTTTCAAGGGATATGAGAAATTGAATTTCTCATTCAGGTTGTTACAGAAGTTTCTATAGGGTTCTATCAGCTTCTATATAACATATGCATTGGATTCAGATCTTTTTTGGGGAAGGATTGAGCCAGAAACAAGAAAGAGAAACTGAATTTTCTTCATTGCATCTCAGAATCGGGTTTGGAGATAGAGGGAATTTCAAGACAAATTGATCATTGGAGAAGCTTTAGAAGTGGTTCTTGAGTGATTCTGCAAAAGATTGGAGGTCGAATCGAGCATTTGCACCTTCTGTTCATCCAGTTTTTCCAGGTTTGCAACTTTCATTTTTTAGCTTAGATTAGGGGAAATTGATTAGCGTTTGCTATGTGGATAGGTTATAGATGTTGCTCAGATGGATTTAGGCACAAGAATTGGACAATTAGAGACCAAATTAGTGTGATGCCATTTTCTGTTGAAGCTTATATCTCCTAGTTCTTGAGGTTTTAATGGTGTTTGAATAGTTAGAATTGAAGCCTGGAGAATGTAGTTCATGCTAGGATCTTTAATTTTAAGAATTGCAACGATCAAGATTTGGTGATTTTTCTGCAACTTCGATCGGGTTTTGAGTTAGGGTGAGAATCAATGGAATTGGAGTGCATATTTGAACTCAGGGGATGATTTTAAGTGAGATAGGGTGTTTCAGTTTTGTGTGTGATGCATTTTTTGGATTATCTTGCCGGAGAAGATGGTGGCGCAAAGCTCAGGCCACCGTCCTGCACATTTTCCTCCCAGTTTGAATATTTGGAGAAGACGATGCTTCAGCCATTAGATCATGCATTGACCTTGACTGAGAACCCCAACCAACGGCCACGATCGTGTTTCACAAACAGAAGAGAGTGAGTTTAGTCAAAACTCACTGTTTCACTTAAGTGTTTTGGGTGGGCTTAAGTGAACCCTTGCTAACCGCACCTCCATTTGGGCCCAATGTGAAAACACAACGTGAAAGACTTGCTATTTGCCACAAGGATTTTCCATTCTTCTTTTCTTTTTTCTGATTTGTTTGGTTTGGTTTGGGCTTAGCCTTCGCTTGCTAGTAGCACCCCCAACTGGGCCCATATCTGGATAACAACATGTTTTAATTGCTATTTGCAACGCTCTTTTATCAATTTTCATTATTTTCTTTTAATTTCATATTTTTCATATAGTTTAGGAAATAATTCACCATAAATAGGAAAATTAACATTTTTAATCTAGATTTTTTTCCCCTGACTCTTAAAAGGGTCTAGAATTTAATAGGATTAAAAAAATAATTGAGTCATGCATTTTATATTTTAATTGCATTTTTGTATTTTTAATTGGTTAATTTTGAATATGGTTGGTATGCTTTCTTGTTGATTTTGGTATGAATGATTGGTGATGATTTTTGAGTTGATTCTTTTTGAGCTAGATAGCTTATATGTGCATGTACCCCTAGTAATTTTCTCATAGTTTTGTGAGAGAATATTAGATTAGTTTGAACATTGAACATTAGGTGTTGAAATTTTAGGGTTTTAGGATAGTACCCTTAGGTTTAGGGCATAGTTTTAGCACTTAATGAATGGATAACCCCCTGGTTTTTGTATGGCACATTCTTAAGAGGTTTAGGAACCCTTATATTTGTTTGTAGGATTTTACAATCATTTTTGGTATTTTAATTAGAATTAGTTTTAAGACTAACTTTTAGGTGTTTTTTATGAACTAACTTGGCTAGTTTAACTCAATAGTTCCCCTTAGATTAGTGTGGTGTTGCTTTTGATCTTGGAGGATCATGAGGACCAATTGAAGATGCTTTGGAGAGCTTAAAGGAGCTTAGAATTGAAGATTTCTCATCTGGTGGAGTGCTTGTCAGGAGCTTAGGAAGCCTAGGGTTTTAGGAAGAGCATCAGAGTAGTTTTGCTTGTTTCTTCAAACATGGAGTATATTGCTCATCTCCATTCCATCCGATGACATAAAGTCCTCTTAAAGAAGCCAAATCTCTCCCTTGGAGAGATGAATGGCATGCTTTAACGAGTAGAACTTTGAGGATACAGTTCCTTTACAGTGTTAAGATCTTAATGGCTTCCCTTGGTTGTCATTGAGTTTCTTAACACTTCTACTTGATCTTGTTGAATGATTTCCCCTTGGAGGTGCTTGTTGAAGTTTGGTAAAGAGAAAGTTTAGGAGCTTGATGAAGCTAGGAGTGGGCTTGTTGAAGCTAGGGTTTTGCTGCTTGTTGAAGCTGGTTGCTTGTTGAAGCTAGGGTTTTGCTGTTTGTTAAGATGAAGTCAGGAGCTTGTTGAAGCTTGGTGTTTGTTGAAGATTGAAAGTTTAGTGAAACTTGAAGATGGGAGTTATTCATGAAGATGAAGGTTGTTGCTGTCAATTTTTACTGTTTAATCAACCTGTTGCTGTCAGAGCTGCTGCTTATGTTGTTTGCTGTAGGAGTCTGGTGCTGCTGTCTAGGCTGCCTCCTCTGCTGTGGTTTTTGTTTTTTGTATTGTTTGTTGGCTTGTGTAGCTTGCCCCCTAGGTTTGAAGTGAATGTTGATTCACTTTGCCTGTTGTTTTCCCAGGTTCGAGTACGGTGGACGTGAGGGGTGCTAATACCTTCCCCTTGCGTAATCGACTCCCGAATCCAGGATTTGGTTCCGATGACCATTCCTTTCCCGTTTTGCGTTAGGTTTACTCTGAGTGTTTCCTTTCCCTCCGTTGGGATAAATAACGCACGGTGGCGACTTTTCTGTCATAGCCGGCGCCGATTTTCGCGGTAGCGACAGTTGGCGACTCTGCTGGGGACTCCAATGGTTCCCTACGCGAGTCAATCCTAGCGCTTGTTTTCCTGTCGTGGGTTTTGTATGGATTTACTTTTCCGTATTTACTTTCAGCACTATATTATTGTTGTTATGCTAGGTAGGGGGTCAGATTGAGAGATAAGTCGGACCTGGGCTTGAGTGCACCCATAATTAGTTGTGGAAAGTAGTGGGCGCGTGCATGCTTTGCATGTACTAGTGTCCCGCAAAATTCACGCTTAGACGAGGTTCTTCTGGTTGACTTCTTTTTCAACCCTTTGGGCTGAGGGGGTTGTTAGTTAGTTGGATTGTCGACTCTGGGGAACGATCAATTGGAAGTTGGCTAAGTGAGGCCTCTTCAGGACATGATGATGCCACACCTTCTGGGTATTGTATCATCAGTCTTGAAAGTCTGTGACGCCGACGGTCGCATAGGATGTCGTACCTTGTGTCAGTTGATAGGACACCTACCTGTAAGGGGGATTGGGACATGCAGGAAACTTGACCTCCAGACTACCCGGTTTTCTTAATATTGGATCAGTATGTGTGGTTACTTGGGGTTCTTCATCAGGGCAGTGTTATAGGTCTGTTGAGACCAGGTTGGAGCATTGTTTTGGGTCTGTTGAGACCAAAGTGGAGCATTGTTATGGGTCTGTTGAGACCAGGTTTGAGCAGTATTGTGGGTCTGTTGAGACAAATATTGTGGATGGATCTCTTCAGCACTATATCACTTGATCCCTGTTGCATGTTTTCATATTGCATTGTTGCATACTCATTTTGCATATCATTAACGTGTGTCTGTGCTGCAGGTGCATTTCATACCCTCTGATTCTAGTTGCCCGGATTTCTGTCTGCTGCTATTATGGGTACCTTGAAGAAGACTGTGGCATACAAATTGCCTACTCCAGATGTTTCTTCTTTGCTTGGTTTGATGTCTTTAGCTTATTATGATGTGAAGAGAAGCTTCAGGAAGAGTTATGGGAAACTGCTTAGGTTGGTTTGCAAACCATCCACGTATGAGCTGAACGGATTGTATGCACTTATGCAGTTTTACGATCCCCCGCTGAGGTGTTTTACTTTCCCTGACTTCGTTCTGGCTCCGACCATGGAGGAATATGCTGAGATTTTGGAGCTAACCATTCAGAACAG
>OZ012736.1:258199021-258223606 GCA_963859935.3 Lathyrus sativus | reverse complement strand
ACCAAAAGGATGATGGAGCGAACTCACAACGGCTAATACCACCAAAAGGATAATATAGCAAAACACACTCGCACAATCTGACATCGACGAAATGACAGACCGACCAGCAAAAGGATGACGGAGCTAACTCACACCATTTACTATCACCAAAAGGATTATAGAGCAAAACACATTCGCAGAATCTAACATCGATGAAATGACAGACACACCACAAAAAGGATTACTGAGCAAACTCACACCAGCTACTACCACCAAAGGGATGATAGAGCAAAACACACTCGCACAATCTGACATCGAAGAAATGATAGACCCACCACCAAAAGGATTACTGAGAAAAGTCACACCAGCTACTACCACTAAAAGGATGATAGAGCAAAACAGACTCGCATAATCCGACATCGACGAAATGACAGACCCACCACCAAACGGAAGACGAAGCAAACTCACACCGGCTACTAAAACCAAAAGGATGATAGAGAAAAACAAACTCGCACAATCTAGCATCGAAGAAATCACAGACCCACCACCAAAAGGATGACAGAGCAAACTCATTCCGGCTACTACCACCAAACGGATGATAGAGAAAAACACACTCGCACAATCTGACATTGATGAAATGACAGACCCACCACCAAAAGGATGATGGAGCGAACTCACAACGGCTAATACCACCAAAAGGATAATAGAGCAAAACACACTCGCACAATCTGACATCGACGAAATGATAGACCGACCAGCAAAAGGATGACGGAGCTAACTCACACCATTTACTATCACCAAAAGGATTATAGAGAAAAACACATTCGCAGAATCTAACATCGATGAAATGACAGACACACCACAAAAAGGATTACTGAGCAAACTCACACCAGCTACTACCACCAAAGGGATGATAGAGCAAAACACACTCGCACAATCTGACATCGAAGAAATGATAGACCCACCACCAAAAGGATTACTGAGAATAGTCACACCAGCTACTACCATTAAAAGGATGATAGAGCAAAACAGACTCGCATAATCCGACATCGACGAAATGACAGACCCACCACCAAACGGAAGACGGATCGAACTCACACCGGCTACTAAAACCAAGAGGATGATAGAGAAAAAAAACTCGCACAATCTAGCATCGACGAAATCACAGACCCACCACCAAGAGGATGACAGAGCAAACTCACACCGGCTAAAACCACTAAACGGATGATATAGCAAAACACACTCGCACAATCTGACATCGATGAAATGACAGACCCACCACCAAAAGGATGACGGAGCGAACTCACAATGGCTAATACCACCAAAAGGATAATAGAGCAAAACACACTCGCACAATCTGACATCGACGGAATGACAAACCGACCACCAAAAGGATGACGGAGCTAACTCACACCGGCTACTATCACCAAAAGGATGATAGAGCAAAACACACTCGTACAATCTGACATCGATGAAATGACAGACCCACCACCAAAAGCATTACTGAGCAAACTCACACCAGCTACTACCACCAAAAGGATGATAGAGCAAAACAGACTCGCACAATCTGACATCGATGAAATAATAGACCCACCACCAAAAGGATGACTGATCAAACTCACACTGGCTACTACCACTAAAAGAATGATAGAGCAAAACACTCGCACAATCAGGCATC
This sequence comes from Lathyrus sativus, assembly GCA_963859935.3. NCBI lineage: Eukaryota > Viridiplantae > Streptophyta > Magnoliopsida > Fabales > Fabaceae > Lathyrus > Lathyrus sativus. The sequence goes on along the minus strand of OZ012736.1, from coordinate 258,221,949 downwards.
GACGAAATGACAGACCCACCACCAAAAGCATGACGGCGCAAACTCACACCGGCTACTAAAACCAAAAGGATGATAGAGAAAAACAAACTCGCACAATCTAGCATCGAAGAAATCACAGACCCACCACCAAAAGGATGACAGAGCAAACTCACTCCGGCTACTACCACCAAACGGATGATAGAGAAAAACACACTCGCACAATCTGACATTGATGAAATGACAGACCCACCACCAAAAGGATGATGGAGCGAACTCACAACGGCTAATACCACCTAAAGGATAATAGAGCAAAACACACTCGCACAATCTGACATCGACGAAATGACAGACCGACCAGCAAAAGGATGACGGAGCTAACTCACACCATTTACTATCACCAAAAGGATTATAGAGCAAAACACATTCGCAGAATCTAACATCGATGAAATGACAGACACATCACAAAAAGGATTACTGAGCAAACTCACACCAGCTACTACCACCAAAGGGATGATAGAGAAAAACACACTCGCACAATCTGACATCGAAGAAATGATAGACCCACCACCAAAAGGATTACTGAGAAAAGTCACACCAGCTACTACCACTAAAAGGATGATAGAGCAAAACAGACTCGCATAATCCGACATTGACGAAATGACAGACCCACCACCAAACGGAAGACGGATCGAACTCACACCGGCTACTAAAACCAAGAGGATGATAGAGAAAAAAAACTCGCACAATCTAGCATCGACGAAATCACAGACCCACCACCAAGAGGATGACAGAGCAAACTCACACCGGCTACTACCACTAAATGGATGATATAGCAAAACACACTCGCACAATCTGACATCGATGAAATGACAGACCCACCACCAAAAGGATGACGGAGCGAACTCACAATGGCTAATACCACCAAAAGGATAATAGAGCAAAACACACTCGCACAATCTGACATCGACGGAATGACAAACCGACCACCAAAAGGATGACGGAGCTAACTCACACCGGCTACTATCACCAAAAGGATGATAGAGCAAAACACACTCGTACAATCTGACATCGATGAAATGACAGACCCACCACCAAAAGCATTACTGAGCAAACTCACACCGGCTACTATCACCAAAAGGATGATAGAGCAAAACAGACTCGCACAATCTGACATCGATGAAATAATAGACCCACCACCAAAAGGATGACTGATCAAACTCACACTGGCTACTACCACTAAAAGAATGATAGAGCAAAACACTCGCACAATCAGACATCGACGAAATGACAGACCCACCACCAAAAGCATGACGGCGCAAACTCACACCGGCTACTAAAACCAAAAGGATGATAGAGAAAAACAAACTCGCACAATCTAGCATCAAAGAAATCACAGACCCACCACCAAAAGGATGACAGAGCAAACTCACTCCGGCTACTACCACCAAACGGATGATAGAGAAAAACACACTCGCACAATCTGACATTGATGATATGACAGACCCACCACCAAGAGGATGATGGAGCGAACTAACAACGGCTAATACCACCAAAAGGATAATAGAGCAAAACACACTCGCACAATCTGACATCGATGAAATGACAGACCGACCAGCAAAAGGATGACGGAGCTAACTCACACAATTTACTATCACCAAAAGGATTATAGAGCAAAACACATTCGCAAAATCTAACATCGATGAAATGACAGACACACCACAAAAAGGATTATTGAGCAAACTCACACCAGCTACTACCACCAAAGGGATGATAGAGCAAAACACACTCGCACAATCTGACATCGAAGAAATGATAGACCCACAACCAAAAGGATTACTGAGAAAAGTCACACCAGCTACTACCACTAAAAGGATGATAGAGCAAAACAGACTCGCACAATCCGACATCGACGAAATGACAGACCCACCACCAAATGGAAGACGGATCGAACTCACACCGGCTACTAAAACCAAGAGGATGATAGAGAAAAAAAAACTCGCACAATCTAGCATCGACGAAATCACAGACCCACCACTCGGAGGATGACAGAGCAAACGCACACCGGCTACTACCACTAAACAGATGATATAGCAAAACACACTCGCACAATCTAACATCGATGAAATGACCGACCCAACATTAAAAGGATGACGAAGCGAACTCACAATGGCTAATACCACCAAAAGGATAATAGAGCAAAACACATTCGCACAATCTGACATCGACGGAATGACAAACCGACCACCAAAAGGATGACGGAGCTAACTCACACCGGCTACTATCACCAAAAGGATGATAGAGCAAAACACACTCGTACAATCTGACATCGATGTAATGACATACCCACCACCAAAAGCATTACTGAGCAAACTCACACCAGCTACTACCACCAAAAGGATGATAGAGCAAAACAAACTCGCACAATCTGACATCGATGAAATAATAGACCCACCACCAAAAGGATGACTGATCAAACTCACACCGGCTACTACCACTAAAAGAATGATAGAGCAAAACACTCGCACAATCAGACATCGACGAAATGACAGACCCACCACCAAAAGCATGACGGCGCAAACTCACACCGGCTACTAAAACCAAAAGGATGATAGAGAAAAACAAACTCGCACAATCTAGCATCGAAGAAATCACAGACCCACCACCAAAAGGATGACAGAGCAAACTCACTCCGGCTACTACCACCAAACGGATGATAGAGAAAAACACACTCGCACAATCTAACATTGATGAAATGACAGACCCACCACCAAAAGGATGATGGAGCGAACTCACAACGGCTAATACCACCAAAAGGATAATAGAGCAAAACACACTCGCACAATCTGACATCGACGGAATGACAGACCGACCAGCAAAAGGATGACGGAGCTAACTCACACCATTTACTATCACCAAAAGGATTATAGAGCAAAACACATTCGCAGAATCTAACATCGATGAAATGACAGACACACCACAAAAAGGATTACTGAGCAAACTCACACCAGCTACTACCACCAAAGGGATGATAGAGCAAAACACACTCGCACAATCTGACATCGAAGAAATGATAGACCCACCACCAAAAGGATTACTGAGAAAAGTCACACCAGCTACTACCACTAAAAGGATGATAGAGCAAAACAGACTCGCATAATCCGACATAGACGAAATGATAGACCCACCACCAAACGGAAGACGGATCGAACTCACACCGGCTACTAAAACCAAGAGGATGATAGAGAAAAAAAAACTCGCACAATCTAGCATCGACGAAATCACAGACCCACCCCCAAGAGGATGGCAGAGCAAACTCACACCGGCTACTACCACTAAACAGATGATATAGCAAAACACACACGCACAATCTGACATCGATGAAATGACATACCCACCACCAAAAGGATGACGGAGCGAACTCACAATGGCTAATACCACCAAAAGGATAATAGAGCAAAACACACTCGCACAATCTGACATCGACGGAATGACAAACCGACCACCAAAAGGATGACGGAGCTAACTCACACCGGCTACTATCAACAAAAGGATGATAGAGCAAAACACACTCGTACAATCTGACATCGATGAAATGACAGACCCACCACCAAAAGCATTACTGAGCAAACTCACACCAGCTACTACCACCAAAAGGATGATAGAGCAAAACAGACTCGCACAATCTGACATCGATGAAATAATAGACCCACCACCAAAAGGATGACTGATCAAACTCACACCGGTTACTACCACTAAAAGAATGATAGAGCAAAACACTCGCACAATCAGACATCGACAAAATGACAGACCCACCACCAAAAGCATGACAACACAAACTCACACCGGCTACTAAAACCAAAAGGATGATAGAGAAAAACAAACTCGCACAATCTAGCATCGAAGAAATCACAGACCCATCACCAAAAGGATGACAGAGCAAACTCACTCCGGCTACTACCACCAAACGGATGATAGAGAAAAACACACTCGCACAATCTGACATTGATGAAATGACAGACCCACCACCAAGAGGATGATGGAGCGAACTCACAACGGCTAATACCACCAAAAGGATAATAGAGCAAAACACACTCGCACAATCTGACATCGACGAAATGACAGACCGACCAGCAAAAGGATGACGGAGCTAACTCACACCATTTACTATCACCAAAAGGATTATAGAGCAAAACACATTCGCAGAATCTAACATCGATGAAATGACAGACACACCACAAAAAGGATTACTGAGCAAACTCACACCAGCTACTACCACCAAAGGGATGATAGAGCAAAACACACTCGCACAATCTGACATCGAAGAAATGATAGACCCACCACCAAAAGGATTACTCAGAAAAGTCACACCAGCTACTACCACTAAAAGGATGATAGAGCAAAACAGACTCGCACAATGCGACATCGACGAAATGACAGACCCACCACCAAATGGAAGACGGATCGAACTCACACCGGCTACTAAAACCAAGAGGATAATAGAGAAAAAAAAACTCGCACAATCTAGCATCGACGAAATCACAGACCCACCACTCGGAGGATGACAGAGCAAACTCACACCGGCTACTACCACTAAACAGATGATATAGCAAAACACACTCGCACAATCTAACATCGATGAAATGACAGACCCAACATTAAAAGGATGACGGAGCGAACTCACAATAGCTAATACCACCAAAAGGATAATAGAGCAAAACACACTCGCACAATCTGACATCGACGGAATGACAAACCGACCACCAAAAGGATGACAGAGCTAACTCACACCGGCTACTGTCACCAAAAGGATGATAGAGCAAAACACACTCGTACAATCTGACATCGATGAAATGACATACCCACCACCAAAAGCATTACTGAGCAAACTCACACCAGCTACTACCACCAAAAGGATGATAGAGCAAAACAGACTCGCACAATCTGACATCGATGAAATAATAGACCCACCACCAAAAGGATGACTGATCAAACTCACACCGGCTACTACCACTAAAAGAATGATAGAGTAAAACACTCGCACAATCAGACATCGACCAAATGACAGACCCACCACCAAAAGCATGATGGCGCAAACTCACACCGGCTACTAAAACCAAAAGGATGATAGAGAAAAACAAACTCGCACAATCTAGCATCGAAGAAATCACAGACCCACCACCAAAAGGATGACAGAGCAAACTCACTCTGGCTACTACCACCAAACGGATGATAGAGAAAAACACACTCGCACAATCTGACATTGATGAAATGACAGACCCACCACCAAAAGGATGATGGAGCAAACTCACAACGGCTAATACCACCAAAAGGATAATAGAGCAAAACACACTCGCACAATTTGACATCGACGAAATGACAGACCGACCAGCAAAAGGATGACGGAGCTAACTCACACCATTTACTATCACCAAAAGGATTATAGAGCAAAACACATTCGCAGAATCTAACATCGATGAAATGACAGACACACCACAAAAAGGATTACTGAGCAAACTCACACCAGCTACTACCACCAAAGGGATGATAGAGCAAAACACACTCGCACAATCTGACATCGAAGAAATGATAGACCCACCACCAAAAGGATTACTCAGAAAAGTCACACCAGCTACTACCACTAAAAGGATGATAGAGCAAAACAGACTCGCACAATCCGACATCGACGGAATGACAAACCCACCACCAAATGGAAGACAGATCGAACTCACACCGGCTACTAAAACCAAGAGGATGATAGAGAAAAAAAAACTCGCACAATCTAGCATCGACGAAATCACAGACCCACCACTCGGAGGATGACAGAGCAAACTCACACCGGCTACTACCACTAAACAGATGATATAGCAAAACACACTCGCACAATCTAACATCGATGAAATGACAGACCCAACATTAAAAGGATGACGGAGCGAACTCACAATAGCTAATACCACCAAAAGGATAATAGAGCAAAACACACTCGCACAATCTGACATCGACGGAATGACAAACCGACCACCAAAAGGATGACAGAGCTAACTCACACCGGCTACTGTCACCAAAAGGATGATAGAGCAAAACACACTCGTACAATCTGACATCGATGAAATGACATACCCACCACCAAAAGCATTACTGAGCAAACTCACACCAGCTACTACCACCAAAAGGATGATAGAGCAAAACAGACTCGCACAATCTGACATCGATGAAATAATAGACCCACCACCAAAAGGATGACTGATCAAACTCACACCGGCTACTACCACTAAAAGAATGATAGAGTAAAACACTCGCACAATCAGACATCGACCAAATGACAGACCCACCACCAAAAGCATGATGGCGCAAACTCACACCGGCTACTAAAACCAAAAGGATGATAGAGAAAAACAAACTCGCACAATCTAGCATCGAAGAAATCACAGACCCACCACCAAAAGGATGACAGAGCAAACTCACTCTGGCTACTACCACCAAACGGATGATAGAGAAAAACACACTCGCACAATCTGACATTGATGAAATGACAGACCCACCACCAAAAGGATGATGGAGCAAACTCACAACGGCTAATACCACCAAAAGGATAATAGAGCAAAACACACTCGCACAATTTGACATCGACGAAATGACAGACCGACCAGCAAAAGGATGACGGAGCTAACTCACACCATTTACTATCACCAAAAGGATTATAGAGCAAAACACATTCGCAGAATCTAACATCGATGAAATGACAGACACACCACAAAAAGGATTACTGAGCAAACTCACACCAGCTACTACCACCAAAGGGATGATAGAGCAAAACACACTCGCACAATCTGACATCGAAGAAATGATAGACCCACCACCAAAAGGATTACTCAGAAAAGTCACACCAGCTACTACCACTAAAAGGATGATAGAGCAAAACAGACTCGCACAATCCGACATCGACGGAATGACAAACCCACCACCAAATGGAAGACAGATCGAACTCACACCGGCTACTAAAACCAAGAGGATGATAGAGAAAAAAAAACTCGCACAATCTAGCATCGACGAAATCACAGACCCACCACTCGGAGGATGACAGAGCAAACTCACACCGGCTACTACCACTAAACAGATGATATAGCAAAACACACTCGCACAATCTAACATCGATGAAATGACAGACCCAACATTAAAAGGATGACGGAGCGAACTCACAATAGCTAATACCACCAAAAGGATAATAGAGCAAAACACACTCGCACAATCTGACATCGACGGAATGACAAACCGACCACCAAAAGGATGACGGAGCTAACTCACACCGGCTACTGTCACCAAAAGGATGATAGAGCAAAACACACTCGTACAATCTGACATCGATGAAATGACATACCCACCACCAAAAGCATTACTGAGCAAACTCACACCAGCTACTACCACCAAAAGGATGATAGAGCAAAACAGACTCGCACAATCTGACATCGATGAAATAATAGACCCACCACCAAAAGGATGACTGATCAAACTCACACCGGCTACTACCACTAAAAGAATGATAGAGTAAAACACTCGCACAATCAGACATCGACCAAATGACAGACCCACCACCAAAAGCATGATGGCGCAAACTCACACCGGCTACTAAAACCAAAAGGATGATAGAGAAAAACAAACTCGCACAATCTAGCATCGAAGAAATCACAGACCCACCACCAAAAGGATGACAGAGCAAACTCACTCTTGCTACTACCACCAAACGGATGATAGAGAAAAACACACTCGCACAATCTGACATTGATGAAATGACAGACCCACCACCAAAAGGATGATGGAGCAAACTCACAACGGCTAATACCACCAAAAGGATAATAGAGCAAAACACACTCGCACAATTTGACATCGACGAAATGACAGACCGACCAGCAAAAGGATGACGGAGCTAACTCACACCATTTACTATCACCAAAAGGATTATAGAGCAAAACACATTCGCATAATCTAACATCGATGAAATGACAGACACACCACAAAAAGGATTACTGAGCAAACTCACACCAGCTACTACCACCAAAGGGATGATAGAGCAAAACACACTCGCACAATCTGACATCGAAGAAATGATAGACCCACCACCAAAAGGATTACTCAAAAAAGTCACACCAGCTACTACCACTAAAAGGATGATAGAGCAAAACAGACTCGCACAATCCGACGTCGACGAAATGACAGACCCACCACCAAATGGAAGACGGATCGAACTCACACCGGCTACTAAAACCAAGAGGATGATAGAGAAAAAAAAACTCGCACAATCTATCATCGACGAAATCACAGACCCACCACTCGGAGGATGACAGAGCAAACTCACACCGGCTACTACCACTAAACAGATGATATAGCAAAACACACTCGCACAATCTAACATCGATGAAATGATAGACCCAACATTAAAAGGATGACGGAGCAAACTCACAATAGCTAATACCACCAAAAGGATAATAGAGCAAAACACACTCGCACAATCTGACATCGACGGAATGACAAACCGACCACCAAAAGGATGACGGAGCTAACTCACACCGGCTACTGTCACCAAAAGGATGATAGAGCAAAACACACTCGTACAATCTGACATCGATGAAATGACATACCCACCACCAAAAGCATTACTGAGCAAACTCACACCAGCTACTACCACCAAAAGGATGATAGAGCAAAACAGACTCGCACAATCTGACATCGATGAAATAATAGACCCACCACCAAAAGGATGACTGATCAAACTCACACTGGCTACTACCACTAAAAGAATGATAGAGTAAAACACTCGCACAATCAGACATCGACCAAATGACAGACCCACCACCAAAAGCATGATGGCGCAAACTCACACCGGCTACTAAAACCAAAAGGATGATAGAGAAAAACAAACTCGCACAATCTAGCATCGAAGAAATCACAGACCCACCACCAAAAGGATGACAGAGCAAACTCACTCCGGCTACTACCACCAAACGGATGATAGAGAAAAACACACTCGCAGAATCTGACATTGATGAAATGACAGACCCACCACCAAGAGGATGATGGAGCAAACTCACAACGGCTAATACCACCAAAAGGATAATAGAGCAAAACACACTCGCACAATTTGACATCGACAAAATGACAGACCGACCAGCAAAAGGATGACGGAGCTAACTCACACCATTTACTATCACCAAAAGGATTATAGAGCAAAACACACTCGCAGAATCTAACATCGATGAAATAACAGACCCACCACAAAAAGGATTACTGAGCAAACTCACACCAGCTACTACCACCAAATAGATGATAGAGCAAAACACACTCGCACAATCTGACATCGAAGAAATGATAGACCCACCACCAAAAAGATTACTGAGAAAAGTCACACCAGCTACTACCACTAAAAGGATGATAGATCAAAACAGACTCGCACAATCCGACATCGACGAAATGAAAGACCCACCACCAAACGGAAGACGGATCGAACTCACACCGGCTACTAAAACCAAGAGGATGATAGAGAAAAAAAAACTCGCACAATCTAGCATCGACGAAATCACAGACCCACCCGCAAGAGGATGACAGAGCAAACTCACACCGGCTACTACCACTAAACGGATGATATAGCAAAACACACTCGCACAATTTGACATCGACGAAATGACAGACCGACCAGCAAAAGGATGACGGAGCTAACTCACACCATTTACTATCACCAAAAGGATTATAGAGCAAAACACATTCGCAGAATCTAACATCGATGAAATGACAGACACACCACAAAAAGGATTACTGAGCAAACTCACACCAGCTACTACCACCAAAGGGATGATAGAGCAAAACACACTCGCACAATCTGACATCGAAGAAATGATAGACCCACCACCAAAAGGATTACTCAGAAAAGTCACACCAGCTACTACCACTAAAAGGATGATAGAGCAAAACAGACTCGCACAATCCGACGTCGACGAAATGACAGACCCACCACCAAATGGAAGACGGATCGAACTCACACCGGCTACTAAAACCAAGAGGATGATAGAGAAAAAAAAACTCGCACAATCTATCATCGACGAAATCACAGACCCACCACTCGGAGGATGACAGAGCAAACTCACACCGGCTACTACCACTAAACAGATGATATAGCAAAACACACTCGCACAATCTAACATCGATGAAATGATAGACCCAACATTAAAAGGATGACGGAGCAAACTCACAATAGCTAATACCACCAAAAGGATAATAGAGCAAAACACACTCGCACAATCTGACATCGACGGAATGACAAACCGACCACCAAAAGGATGACGGAGCTAACTCACACCGGCTACTGTCACCAAAAGGATGATAGAGCAAAACACACTCGTACAATCTGACATCGATGAAATGACATACCCACCACCAAAAGCATTACTGAGCAAACTCACACCAGCTACTACCACCAAAAGGATGATAGAGCAAAACAGACTCGCACAATCTGACATCGATGAAATAATAGACCCACCACCAAAAGGATGACTGATCAAACTCACACTGGCTAACTACCACTAAAAGAATGATAGAGTAAAACACTCGCACAATCAGACATCGACCAAATGACAGATCCACCACCAAAAGCATGATGGCGCAAACTCACACCGGCTACTAAAACCAAAAGGATGATAGAGAAAAACAAACTCGCACAATCTAGCATCGAAGAAATCACAGACCCACCACCAAAAGGATGACAGAGCAAACTCACTCCGGCTACTACCACCAAACGGATGATAGAGAAAAACACACTCGCAGAATCTGACATTGATGAAATGACAGACCCACCACCAAGAGGATGATGGAGCAAACTCACAACGGCTAATACCACCAAAAGGATAATAGAGCAAAACACACTCGCACAATTTGACATCGACGAAATGACAGACCGACCAGCAAAAGGATGACGGAGCTAACTCACACCATTTACTATCACCAAAAGGATTATAGAGCAAAACACACTCGCAGAATCTAACATCGATGAAATAACAGACCCACCACAAAAAGGATTACTGAGCAAACTCACACCAGCTACTACCACCAAATAGATGATAGAGAAAAACACACTCGCACAATCTGACATCGAAGAAATGATAGACCCACCACCAAAAAGATTACTGAGAAAAGTCACACCAGCTACTACCACTAAAAGGATGATAGATCAAAACAGACTCGCACAATCCGACATCGACGAAATGAAAGACCCACCACCAAACGGAAGACGGATCGAACTCACACCGGCTACTAAAACCAAGAGGATGATAGAGAAAAAAAAACTCGCACAATCTAGCATCGACGAAATCACAGACCCACCCCCAAGAGGATGACAGAGCAAACTCACACCGGCTACTACCACTAAACGGATGATATAGCAAAACACACTCGCACAATCTGACATCGATGAAATGACAGACCCACCACCAAAAGGATGTCGGAGCGAACTCACAATGACTAATACCACCAAAAGGATAATAGAGCAAAACACACTCGCACAATCTGACATCGACGGAATGACAAACCGACCACCAAAAGGATGACGGAGCTAACTCACACCGGCTACTATCAACAAAAGGATGATAGAGCAAAACACACTCGTACAATCTGACATCGATGAAATGACAGAACCACCACCAAAAGCATTACTGAGCAAACTCACACCAGCTACTACCACCAAAAGGATGATAGAGCAAAACAGACTCGCACAACCTGACATCGATGAAATAATAGACCCACCACCAAAAGGATGACTGATCAAACTCACACCGGTTACTACCACTAAAAGAATGATAGAGCAAAACACTCGCACAATCAGACATCGACGAAATGACAGACCCACCACCAAAAGCATGACGGCGCAAACTCACACCGGCTACTAAAACCAAAAGGATGATAGAGAAAAACAAACTCGCACAATCTAGCATCGAAGAAATCACAGACCCACCACCAAAAGGATGACAGAGCAAACTCACTCCGGCTACTACCACCAAACGGATGATAGAGAAAAACACACTCGCACAATCTGACATTGATGAAATGACAGACCCACCACCAAAAGGATGATGGAGCGAACTCACAACGGCTAATACCACCAAAAGGATAATAGAGCAAAACACACTCGCACAATCTAACATCGATGAAATGACAGACCCAACATTAAAAGGATGACGGAGCAAACTCACAATAGCTAATACCACCAAAAGGATAATAGAGCAAAACACATTCGCACAATCTGACATCGACGGAATGACAAACCGACCACCAAAAGGATGACGGAGCTAACTCACACCGGCTACTGTCACCAAAAGGATGATAGAGCAAAACACACTCGTACAATCTGACATCGATGAAATGACATACCCACCACCAAAAGCATTACTGAGCAAACTCACACCAGCTACTACCACCAAAAGGATGATAGAGCAAAACAGACTCGCACAATCTGACATCGATGAAATAATAGACCCACCACCAAAAGGATGACTGATCAAACTCACACCGGCTACTACCACTAAAAGAATGATAGAGTAAAACACTCTCACAATCAGACATCGACCAAATGACAGACCCACCACCAAAAGCATGATGGCGCAAACTCACACCGGCTACTAAAACCAAAAGGATGATAGAGAAAAACTAACTCGCACAATCTAGCATCGAAGAAATCACAGACCCACCACCAAAAGGATGACAGAGCAAACTCACTCTGGCTACTACCACCAAATGGATGATAGAGAAAAACACACTCGCACAATCTGACATTGATGAAATGACAGACCCACCACCAAAAGGATGATGGAGCAAACTCACAACGGCTAATACCACCAAAAGGATAATAGAGCAAAACACACTCGCACAATTTGACATCGACGAAATGACAGACCGACCAGCAAAAGGATGACGGAGCTAACTCACACCATTTACTATCACCAAAAGGATTATAGAGCAAAACACATTCGCAGAATCTAACATCGATGAAATGACAGACACACCACAAAAAGGATTACTGAGCAAACTCACACCAGGTACTACCACCAAAGGGATGATAGAGCAAAACACACTCGCACAATCTGACATCGAAGAAATGATAGACCCCCACCAAAAGGATTACTGAGAAAAGTCACACCAGCTACTACCACTAAAAGAATGATAGAGCAAAACAGACTCGCACAATCCGACATCGACGAAATGACAGACCCACCACCAAACGGAAGACGGATCGAACTCACACCGGCTACTAAAACCAAGAGGATGATAGAGAAAAAAAAACTCGCACAATCTAGCATCGACGAAATCACAGACCCACCCCCAAGAGGATGGCAGAGCAAACTCACACCGGCTACTACCACTAAACAGATGATATAGCAAAACACACACGCACAATCTGACATCGATGAAATGACAGACCCACCACCAAAAGGATGACGGAGCAAACTCACAATGGCTAATACCACCAAAAGGATAATAGAGCAAAACACACTCGCACAATCTGACATCGACGGAATGACAAACCGACCACCAAAAGGATGACGGAGCTAACTCACACCAGCTACTATCACCAAAAGGATGATAGAGCAAAACACACTCGTACAATTTGACATCGATGAAATGACAGACCCACCACCAAAAGGATTACTGAGCAAACTCACATCAGCTACTACCACCAAAAGGATGATAGAGCAAAACAGATTCGCACAATCTGACATCAATGAAATAATAGATCCACCACCAAAAGGATGACTGATCAAACTCACAACGGTTACTACCACTAAAAGAATGATAGAGCAAAACACTCGTACAATCAGACATCGACGAAATGACAAACCCACCACCAAAAGGATGACGGACCAAACTCACACCGGCTACTAAAACCAAAAGGGTGATAGAGAAAAACAAACTCGCACAATCTAGCATCGAAGAAATCATAGACCCACCACCAAAAGGATGACAGAGCAAACTCACTCCGGCTACTACCACCAAACGGATGATAGAGAAAAACACACTCGCACAATCTGACATTGATGAAATGACAGACCCACCACCAAGAGGATGATGGAGCGAACTCACAACGGCTAATACCACCAAAAGGATAATAGAGCAAAACACACTCGCACAATCTGACATCGACGAAATGACAGACCGACCAGCAAAAGGATGACGGAGCTAACTCACACAATTTACTATCACCAAAAGGATTATAGAGCAAAACACACTCGCAGAATCTAACATCGATGAAATAACAGACCCACCACAAAAAGGATTACTGAGCAAACTCACACCAGCTACTACCACCAAATAGATGATAGAGCAAAACACACTCGCACAATCTGACATCGAAGAAATGATAGACCCACCACCAAAAAGATTACTGAGAAAAGTCACACCAGCTACTACCACTAAAAGGATGATAGATCAAAACAGACTCGCACAATCCGACATCGACGAAATGAAAGACCCACCACCAAACGGAAGACGGATCGAACTCACACCGGCTACTAAAACCAAGAGGATGATAGAGAAAAAAAACTCGCACAATCTAGCATCAACGAAATCACAGACCCACCACCAAGAGGATGACAGAGCATACTCACACCGGCTACTACCACTAAACGGATGATATAGCAAAACACACTCGCACAATCTGACATCGATGAAATGACAGACCCACCACCAAAAGGATGTCGGAGCGAACTCACAATGACTAATACCACCAAAAGGATAATAGAGCAAAACACACTCGCACAATCTGACATCGACGGAACGACAAACCGACCACCAAAAGGATGACGGAGCTAACTCACACCGGCTACTATCACCAAAAGGATGATAGAGCAAAACACACTCGTACAATCTGACATCGATGAAATGACAGACCCACCACCAAAAGCATTACTGAGCAAACTCACACCAACTACTACCACCAAAAGGATGATAGAGCAAAACAGACTCGCACAATTTGACATCGATGAAATAATAGACCCACCACCAAAAGGATGACTGATCAAACTCACACCGGCTACTACCACTAAAAGAATGATAGAGCAAAACACTCGCACAATCAGACATCGACGAAATGACAGACCCACCACCAAAAGCATGACGACGCAAACTCACACCGGCTACTAAAACCAAAAGGATGATAGAGAAAAACAAACTCGCACAATCTAGCATCGAAGAAATCACAGACCCACCACCAAAAGGATGACAGAGCAAACTCACTCCGGCTACTACCACCAAACGGATGATAGAGAAAAACACACTCGCACAATCTGACATTGATGAAATGACAGACCCACCACCAAAAGGATGATGGAGCGAACTCACAACGGCTAATACCACCAAAAGGATAATAGAGTAAAACACACTCGCACAATCTGACATCGACGAAATGACAGACCGACCAGCAAAAGGATGACGGAGCTAACTCACACCATTTACTATCACCAAAAGGATTATAGAGCAAAACACACTCGCAGAATCTAACATCGATGAAATAACAGACCCACCACAAAAAGGATTACTGAGCAAACTCACACCAGCTACTACCACCAAATAGATGATAGAGCAAAACACACTCGCACAATCTGACATCGAAGAAATGATAGACCCACCACCAAAAAGATTACTGAGAAAAGTCACACCAGCTACTACCACTAAAAGGATGATAGATCAAAACAGACTCGCACAATCCGACATCGACGAAATGAAAGACCCACCACCAAACGGAAGACGGATCGAACTCACACCGGCTACTAAAACCAAGAGGATGATAGAGAAAAAAAACTCGCACAATCTAGCATCGACGAAATCACAGACCCACCACCAAGAGGATGACAGAGCATACTCACACCGGCTACTACAACTAAACGGATGATATAGCAAAACACACTCGCACAATCTGACATCGATGAAATGACAGACCCACCACCAAAAGGATGTCGGAGCGAACTCACAATGACTAATACCACCAAAAGGATAATAGAGCAAAACACACTCGCACAATCTGACATCGACGGAACGACAAACCGACCACCAAAAGGATGACGGAGCTAACTCACACCGGCTACTATCACCAAAAGGATGATAGAGCAAAACACACTCGTACAATCTGACATCGATGAAATGACAGACCCACCACCAAAAGCATTACTGAGCAAACTCACACCAACTACTACCACCAAAAGGATGATAGAGCAAAACAGACTCGCACAATTTGACATCGATGAAATAATAGACCCACCACCAAAAGGATGACTGATCAAACTCACACCGGCTACTACCACTAAAAGAATGATAGAGCAAAACACTCGCACAATCAGACATCGACGAAATGACAGACCCACCACCAAAAGCATGACGACGCAAACTCACACCGGCTACTAAAACCAAAAGGATGATAGAGAAAAACAAACTCGCACAATCTAGCATCGAAGAAATCACAGACCCACCACCAAAAGGATGACAGAGCAAACTCACTCCGGCTACTACCACCAAACGGATGATAGAGAAAAACACACTCGCACAATCTGACATTGATGAAATGACAGACCCACCACCAAAAGGATGACGGAGCGAACTCACAACGGCTAATACCACCAAAAGGATAATAGAGTAAAACACACTCGCACAATCTGACATCGACGAAATGACAGACCGACCAGCAAAAGGATGACGGAGCTAACTCACACCATTTACTATCACCAAAAGGATTATAGAGCAAAACACATTCGCAGAATCTAACATCGATGAAATGGCAGACCCACCACAAAAAGGATTACTGAGCAAACTCACACCAGCTACTACCACCAAAGGGATGATAGAGCAAAACACACTCGCACAATTTGACATCGAAGAAATGATAGACCCACGACCAAAAGGAATACTGAGAAAAGTCACACCAGCTACTACCACTAAAAAGATGATAGAGCAAAACAGACTCGCACAATCTGACATCGATGAAATGATAGACCCACCACCAAAAGGATGATTGACCAAACTCACACCGGCAACTACCACTAAAAGAATGATAGAGCAAAACACTCGCATAATCTGACATAGATGAAATGACAGACCCACCACCAAAAGGAAGACGGTGCGAACTCACACCTGCTACTAAAACCAAAAGGATGATAGAGAAAAACACACTCGCAGAATATGAAAGCGATGAAATGAGAGACCCACCACCAAAAGGATGACTGATCAAACTCACACCGGCTACTACCATTAAAAGAATGATAAAGAAAAACACTCGCACAATCTGACATCAACGAAATGATAAGCCCAACACCAAAAGGAAGACGGAGCGAACTCACACCGGCTACTAAAACCAAAAGGATGATAGAGAAAAACAAACTCCCACAATCTAGCATCGACGAAATCACAGACCCACCACCAAAAGGATGACAGAGCAAACTCACACCGGCTACTACCTCCAAACGGATGATAGAGAAAAACACACTCGCACAATCTGACATCGATGAAATGAAAGATCCACCACCAAAAGCATGACGGAGCGAACTCACAACGGCTACTATCACCAAAAGTATGATAGAGCAAAACACACTCATACAATCTAACATCGATTAAATGATAGACCCACCACAAAAACGATTACTGAGCAAATTCACACCAGCTACTACCACCAAAGGGATTATAGAGCAAAACACACTCGAATAATTTGACATCGAAGAAATGATAGACCCATCACCAAAAGGATTACTAAGCAAACTCACACAAGCTACTACCACTAAAAGGATGAAAGAGCAAAACAGACTCGCACGATCTGACATCGATGAAATGATCGACCCACCACCAAAAGGATGACTGAGCAAACTCACACCGGCAACTACCACTAAAAGAATGATAGAGCAAAACACTCGCACAATCTGACATCGAAGAAATGACAGACCCACCACCAAAAGGAAGACGGAGCGAACTCACACCCGCTACTAAAACCAAAAGGATGATAGAGAAAAAAAAACTCGCACAATCTAGCATCAACGAAATCATAGATCCACCGCCAAAAGGATGACGGACCAAACTCACACCAGCAACTACCACCAAACGGATGATAGCGAAAAACACACTCGCAGAATCTGAAAGCGATGAAATGACAGACCCATCACCAAAAGGATTACTGAGGAAACTCACACCAACTACTACCACCAAAAGGATGATAGAGCAAAACACATTCGCACACTCTGACATCGACGAAATGATAGACCCATCACCAAAAAGATGACGGAGGAAACTCACACCGGCTAATATCACCAAAAGTATGATAGAGCAAAACACACTCGTACAATATGACATCGATGAAATGACAGACCCACCACCAAAAGGATTACTGAGCAAACTCACACCAGCTATTACCGCCAAAAGGATGATAGAGCAAAACAGACTCGCAGAATCTGACATCGATCAAATAATTGACCCACCAACAAAAGGATGATTGATCAAACTCACACCGTCTACTATCACTAAAAGAATGATAGAGCAAAACACTCGCACAATCTGACATCGGCGAAATGACAGACCCACCACCAAAAGCGTGACGGCGCAAACTCACACCGGCTACTAAAACCAAAAGGATGATAGAGAAAAACAAACTCGCACAATCTAGCATCGAAGAAATCACAGACCCACCACCAAAAGGATGACAGAGCAAACTCACTCCGGCTACTACCACCAAACGGATGATAGAGAAAAACACACTCGCACAATCTGACATTGATGAAATGACAGACCCACCACCAAAAGGATGATGGAGCGAACTCACAACGGCTAATACCACCAAAAGGATAATAGAGTAAAACACACTCGCACAATCTGACATCGACGAAACGACAGACCGACCAGCAAAAGGATGACGGAGCTAACTCACACCATTTACTATCACCAAAAGGATTATAGAGCAAAACACATTCGCAGAATCTAACATCGATGAAATGGCAGACCCACCACAAAAAGGATTACTGAGCAAACTCACACCAGCTACTACCACCAAAGGGATGATAGAGCAAAACACACTCGCACAATCTGACATCGAAGAAATGATAGACCCACCACCAAAAGGATTACTGAGAAAAGTCACACCAGCTACTACCACTAAAAGGATGATAGAGCAAAACAGACTCGCACAATCCGACATCGACGAAATGACAGACCCACTACCAAACAGAAGACTGATCGAACTCACACCGGCTACTAAAACCAAGAGGATGATAGAGAAAAAAAAACTCGCACAATCTAGCATCGACGAAATCACAGACCCACCACCAAGAGGACGACAGAGCAAACTCACACCGGCTACTACCACTAAACAGATGATATAGCAAAACACACTCGCACAATCTGACATCGATGAAATGACAGACCCAACATTAAAAAGATGACGGAGCGAACTCACAATGGCTAATACCACCAAAAGGATAATAGAGCAAAACACACTCGCACAATCTGACATCGACGGAATGACAAACCGACCACCAAAAGGATGACGGAGCTAACTCACACCGGCTACTATCACCAAAAGGATGATAGAGCAAAACACACTCGTACAATCTGACATCGATGAAATGACATACCCACCACCAAAAGCATTACTGAGCAAACTCACACCAGCTACTACCACCAAAAGGATGATAGAGCAAAACAGACTCGCACAATCTGACATCGATGAAATAATAGACCCACCACCAAAAGGATGACTGATAAAACTCACACCGGCTACTACCACTAAAAGAATGATAGAGCAAAAGACTCGCACAATCAGACATCGACGAAATGAGAGACCCACCACCAAAAGCATGACGGCGCAAACTCACACCGGCTACTAAAACCAAAAGGATGATAGAGAAAAACAAACTCGCACAATCTAGCATCGAAGAAATCACAGACCCACCACCAAAAGGATGACAGAGCAAACTCACTCCGGCTACTACCACCAAACAGATGATAGAGAAAAACACACTCGCACAATCTGACATTGATGAAATGACAGACCCACCACCAAAAGGATGACGGAGCGAACTCACAACGGCTAATACCACCAAAAGGATAATAGAGTAAAACACACTCGCACAATCTGACATCGACGAAATGACAGACCGACCAGCAAAAGGATGACGGAGCTAACTCACACCATTTACTATCACCAAAAGGATTATAGAGCAAAACACATTCGCAGAATCTAACATCGATGAAATGACAGACCCACCACAAAAAGGATTACTGAGCAAACTCACACCAGCTACTACCACCAAAGGGATGATAGAGCAAAACACACTCGCACAATTTGACATCGAAGAAATGATAGACCCACGACCAAAAGGAATACTGAGAAAAGTCACACCAGCTACTACCACTAAAAAGATGATAGAGCAAAACAGACTCGCACAATCTGACATCGATGAAATGATAGACCCACCACCAAAAGGATGATTGACCAAACTCACACCGGCAACTACCACTAAAAGAATGATAGAGCAAAACACTCGCATAATCTGACATAGATGAAATGACAGACCCACCACCAAAAGGAAGACGGTGCGAACTCACACCTGCTACTAAAACCAAAAGGATGATAGAGAAAAACACACTCGCAGAATATGAAAGCGATGAAATGAGAGACCCACCACCAAAAGGATGACTGATCAAACTCACACCGGCTACTACCATTAAAAGAATGATAAAGAAAAACACTCGCACAATCTGACATCAACGAAATGATAAGCCCAACACCAAAAGGAAGACGGAGCGAACTCACACCGGCTACTAAAACCAAAAGGATGATAGAGAAAAACAAACTCCCACAATCTAGCATCGACGAAATCACAGACCCACCACCAAAAGGATGACAGAGCAAACTCACACCGGCTACTACCTCCAAACGGATGATAGAGAAAAACACACTCGCACAATCTGACATCGATGAAATGAAAGATCCACCACCAAAAGCATGACGGAGCGAACTCACAACGGCTACTATCACCAAAAGTATGATAGAGCAAAACACACTCATACAATCCAACATCGATTAAATGATAGACCCACCACAAAAACGATTACTGAGCAAATTCACACCAGCTACTACCACCAAAGGGATTATAGAGCAAAACACACTCGAATAATTTGACATCGAAGAAATGATAGACCCATCACCAAAAGGATTACTAAGCAAACTCACACAAGCTACTACCACTAAAAGGATGAAAGAGCAAAACAGACTCGCACGATCTGACATCGATGAAATGATCGACCCACCACCAAAAGGATGACTGAGCAAACTCACACCGGCAACTACCACTAAAAGAATGATAGAGCAAAACACTCGCACAATCTGACATCGAAGAAATGACAGACCCACCACCAAAAGGAAGACGGAGCGAACTCACACCCGCTACTAAAACCAAAAGGATGATAGAGAAAAAAAAACTCGCACAATCTAGCATCAACGAAATCATAGATCCACCGCCAAAAGGATGACGGACCAAACTCACACCAGCAACTACCACCAAACGGATGATAGCGAAAAACACACTCGCAGAATCTGAAAGCGATGAAATGACAGACCCATCACCAAAAGGATTACTGAGGAAACTCACACCAACTACTACCACCAAAAGGATGATAGAGCAAAACACATTCGCACACTCTGACATCGACGAAATGATAGACCCATCACCAAAAAGATGACGGAGGAAACTCACACCGGCTAATATCACCAAAAGTATGATAGAGCAAAACACACTCGTACAATATGACATCGATGAAATGACAGACCCACCACCAAAAGGATTACTGAGCAAACTCACACCAGCTATTACCGCCAAAAGGATGATAGAGCAAAACAGACACGCAGAATCTGACATCGATCAAATAATTGACCCACCAACAAAAGGATGATTGATCAAACTCACACCGTCTACTATCACTAAAAGAATGATAGAGCAAAACACTCGCACAATCTGACATCGGCGAAATGACAGACCCACCACCAAAAGGAAGACGGAGCACACTCACACCAGCTAATAAAACCAAAAGGATGATAGAGAAAAACAAACTCGCACAATCTAGCATCGACGAAATCACAGACGCACCACCAAAAGGATGGTAGAGCAAACTCACACCGGCTACTACCACCAAACAGAAGATAGAGAAAAACACACTCGCACAATCTGACATTGATGAAATGACAGACCCACCACCAAAAGGATGATGGAGCGAACTCACAACGGCTAATCCCACCAAAAGGATAATAGAGCAAAACACACTCGCACAATCTGACATCGACGAAATGACAGACCAACCAGCAAAAGGATGATGGAGCTAACTCACACCATTTACTATCACCAAAAGGATGATAGAGCAAAACACACTCGCAGAATCTGACATCCATGAAATGACAGACCCACCACAAAAAGGATTACTGAGCAAACTCACACCAGCTACTACCACCAAAGGGATGATAGAGCAAAACACACTCGCACAATCTGACATCGAAGAAATGATAGACCCACGACCAAAAGGAATACTAAGAAAAGCCACACCAGCAACTACCACTAAAAGAACGATAGAGCAAAACACTCGCACAATCTGACATAGATGAAATGACAAACCCACCACCAAAAGGAAGACGGAGCGAACTCACACCGGTTACTAAAACCAAAAGGATGATAGAGAAAAACGCACTCGCAGAATCTGAAAGCGATGAAATGAGAGACCCACAACCAAAAGGATTATTGAGGAAACTCACACCAGCTACTACCACCAAAAGGATGACAGGGCAAAACACACTCACACAATCTGACATCGACTAAATGAAAGACCCACCACCAAAAGGATGTCAGAGCCAACTCACACCGGCTACCATCACCAAAAGGATGACTGATCAAACTCAC
>OZ012736.1:258174425-258198521 GCA_963859935.3 Lathyrus sativus | reverse complement strand
CCGGAGTCTAGATACTGAACGAAACTGACCGGAGCTTGAACGCCTAACGTAATAACCAGAGTATAGATATGCAACGAAACTGACCGGACCCTGAACGCTCAACGTAATAACCGGAGTCTGGATACCCAACAAAACTGATCAGAGCCTGAACGCTCAACGTAATAACCGAAGTCAGGATACCAAACGAAACGGATCGGAGCCTGAATGCTCAACATAATAACCGGAGTCTGGATACCCAACAAAATTGACCGGAGCCTGAACGCTCAATGTAATAACCGGAATCTGGATACTCAATGAAACTAACCGGAGCCTGAATGCTCAATGTAATAACCAGAGTCTGGATACACAACGAAACTGACTGGTGCCTGAACGATCAACGTAATAACCGGAGTCTGGATACACAACGAAACTGATCGGAGTCTGAACGCTCAACGTGATAACCGGAGTCTGGATACCCAACTAAACTGAACGGAGCCTGAATGCTCAATGTAATAATCGGAGTCTGGATACCCATCGAAACTGACCGGAGCCTGAACCCTCAAGGTAATAACCGGAGTCTGGATACCCAACAAAATTGACAGGAGCCTGAACGCTCAACGTAATAACCGGAGTCTGGATACACAACAAAACTGAGCGGAGCCTGAACGCTCAACGTAATAACCGGAGTCTGGATACCCAACGAAACTGAACGGAGCATGAACGCTCAACGTAATAAACGGAGTCTGGATATTCAACGAAACTGACCAGAGCCTGAACGCACAACGTAATAACTGGAGTCTGGATGCTCAACGAAACTGAACGGATCCTGAACGCTCAACGTAATAACCGGAGTCTGGATACCCAACGAAACTGACCGGAGCCTGCTCGCTCAACGTAATAACCGGAGTCTGGATACCCAACAAAACTGACCAGAGCCTGAACGCTCAACGTAAAAACCGGAGTCTGGATACCCAACAAAACTGACCGGAGCCTGAACGCTCAACGTAATAACCGAAGTCTGGATACCAAACGAAACTGACCGGAGCCTGAACGCTCAACGTAATAACCTGAGTCTGGATACCTAACGAAACTGACCGGAGCCTGAACGCCCAACGTAATAACCGGAGTCTGGATACCCAACAAAACTGACCGGAGCCTGAACGCTCAACGTAATAACCGGAGTCTGGATACCCAACGAAACTGACCGGAGCCTGAACGCTCAACGTAATAACGGGAGTCTGGATACACAACGAAATTGACCGGAGCCTGAACGCTCAACGTAATAACCGGAGTCTGGATACCCAACGAAACTGAACTGAGCCTGAACGCTCAACGTAATAACCGGAGTCTAGATACTCAACAAAACAGACCGGACCCTGAACGCACAACGTAATAACTGGAGTCTGGATGCTCAACGAAAATGACTAGAGCCTGAACGCTCAACGTAATAACCGGAGTCTGGATACCTAACGAAACTGACCGGAGCCTGAATGCTCAAGATAATAACCGAAGTCTGGATACCCAATGAAACTGACCGGAGCCTGAACGCTCAACGTAATAACCGGAGTCAGGATACCAAACGAAATTGACCGGAGCCTGAACGCATAAAATAATAACCGGAGTCTAGATACTGAACGAAACTGACCGGAGCTTGAACGCCTAACGTAATAACCAGAGTCTAGATATGCAACGAAACTGACCGGACCCTGAACGCTCAACGTAATAACCGGAGTCTGGATACCCAACAAAACTGATCAGAGCCTGAACGCTCAACGTAATAACCGAAGTCAGGATACCAAACGAAACGGATCGGAGCCTGAATGCTCAACGTAATAACCGGAGTCTGGATACCCAACAAAATTGACCGGAGCCTGAACGCTCAATGTAATAACCGGAATCTGGATACTCAATGAAACTAACCGGAGCCTGAATGCTCAATGTAATAACCAGAGTCTGGATACACAACGAAACTGACTGGTGCCTGAACGATCAACGTAATAACCGGAGTCTGGATACACAACGAAACTGATCGGAGTCTGAACACTCAACGTGATAACCGGAGTCTGGATACCCAACTAAACTGAACGGAGCCTGAATGCTCAATGTAATAATCGGAGTCTGGATACCCATCGAAACTGACCGGAGCCTGAACCCTCAAGGTAATAACCGGAGTCTGGATACCCAACAAAATTGACAGGAGCCTGAACGCTCAACGTAAAAACCGGAGTCTGGATACCCAACGAAACTGAGCGGAGCCTGAACGCTCAACGTAATAACCGGAGTCTGGATACACAACAAAACTGAGCGGAGCCTGAACGCTCAACGTAATAACCGGAGTCTGGATACCCAACGAAACTGAACGGAGCATGAACCCTCAACGTAATAAACGGAGTCTGGATACTCAACGAAACTGACCAGAGCCTGAACGCACAACGTAATAACTGGAGTCTGGATGCTCAACGAAACTGAACGGATCCTGAACGCTCAACGTAATAACCGGAGTCTGGATACCCAACGAAACTGACCGGAGCCTGCTCGCTCAACGTAATAACCGGAGTCTGGATACCCAACAAAACTGACCAGAGCCTGAACGCTCAACGTAAAAACCGGAGTCTGGATACCCAACAAAACTGACCGGAGCCTGAACGCTCAACGTAATAACCGAAGTCTGGATACCAAACGAAACTGACTGGAGCCTGAACGCTCAACGTAATAACCTGAGTCTGGATACCTAACGAAACTGACCGGAGCCTGAACGCCCAACGTAATAACCGGAGTCTGGATACCCAACAAAACTGACCGGAGCCTGAACGCTCAACGTAATAACCGGAGTCTGGATACCCAACGAAACTGACCGGAGCCTGAACGCTCAACGTAATAACGGGAGTCTGGATACACAACGAAATTGACCGGAGCCTGAACGCTCAACGTAATAACCGGAGTCTGGATACCCAACGAAACTGAACTGAGCCTGAACGCTCAACGTAATAACCGGAGTCTAGATACTCAACAAAACAGACCGGACCCTGAACGCACAACGTAATAACTGGAGTCTGGATGCTCAACGAAAATGACTAGAGCCTGAACGCTCAACGTAATAACCGGAGTCTAGATACCTAACGAAACTGACCGGAGCCTGAATGCTCAAGATAATAACCGAAGTCTGGATACCCAATGAAACTGACCGGAGCCTGAACGCTCAACGTAATAACCGGAGTCAGGATACCAAACGAAATTGACCGGAGCCTGAACGCTTAAAATAATAACCGGAGTCTAGATACTGAACGAAACTGACCGGAGCTTGAACGCCTAACGTAATAACCAGAGTCTAGATATGCAACGAAACTGACCGGACCCTGAACGCTCAACGTAATAACCGGAGTCTGGATACCCAACAAAACTGATCAGAGCCAGAACGCTCAACGTAATAACCGAAGTCAGGATACCAAACGAAACGGATCGGAGCCTGAATGCTCAACGTAATAACCGGAGTCTGGATACCCAACAAAATTGACCGGAGCCTGAACGCTCAATGTAATAACCGGAATCTGGATACTCAATGAAACTAACCGGAGCCTGAATGCTCAATGTAATAACCAGAGTCTGGATACACAACGAAACTGACTGGTGCCTGAACGATCAACGTAATAACCGGAGTCTGGATACACAACGAAACTGATCGGAGTCTGAACGCTCAATGTGATAACCGGAGTCTGGATACCCAACTAAACTGAACGGAGCCTGAATGCTCAATGTAATAATCGGAGTCTGGATACCCATCGAAACTGACCGGAGCCTGAGCCCTCAAGGTAATAACCGGAGTCTGGATACCCAACAAAATTGACAGGAGCCTGAACGCTCAACGTAAAAACCGGAGTCTGGATACCCAACGAAACTGACCGGAGCCTGAACGCTCAACGTAATAACCGGAGTCTGGATACACAACAAAACTGAGCGGAGCCTGAACGCTCAACGTAATAACCGGAGTCTGGATACCCAACGAAACTGAACGGAGCATGAACGCTCAACGTAATAAACGGAGTCTGGATACTCAACGAAACTGACCAGAGCCTGAACGCATAACGTAATAACTGGAGTCTGGATGCTCAACGAAACTGAACGGATCCTGAACGCTCAACGTAATAACCGGAGTATGGATACCCAACGAAACTGACCGGAGCCTGCTCGCTCAACGTAATAACCGGAGTCTGGATACCCAACAAAACTGACCAGAGCCTGAACGCTCAACGTAAAAACCGGAGTCTGGATACCCAACAAAACTGACCGGAGCCTGAACGCTCAACGTAATAACCGAAGTCTGGATACCAAACGAAACTGACCGGAGCCTGAACGCTCAACATAATAACCTGAGTCTGGATACCTTACGAAACTGACCGGAGCCTGAACGCCCAACGTAATAACCGGAGTCTGGATACCCAACAAAACTGACCGGAGCCTGAACGCTCAACGTAATAACCGGAGTCTGGATACCCAACGAAACTGACCGGAGCCTGAACGCTCAACGTAATAACGGGAGTCTGGATACACAACGAAATTGACCGGAGCCTGAACGCTCAACGTAATAACCGGAGTCTGGATACCCAACGAAACTGAACTGAGCCTGAACGCTCAACGTAATAACCGGAGTCTAGATACTCAACAAAACAGACCGGACCCTGAACGCACAACGTAATAACCGGAGTCTGGATGCTCAACGAAAATGACTAGAGCCTGAACGCTCAACGTAATAACCGGAGTCTGGATACCTAACGAAACTGACCGGAGCCTGAATGCTCAAGATAATAACCGAAGTCTGGATACCCAATGAAACTGACCGGAGCCTGAACGCTCAACGTAATAACCGGAGTCAGGATACCAAACGAAATTGACCGGAGCCTGAACGCTTAAAATAATAACCGGAGTCTAGATACTGAACGAAACTGACCGGAGCTTGAACGCCTAACGTAATAACCAGAGTCTAGATATGCAACGAAACTGACCGGACCCTGAACGCTCAACGTAATAACCGGAGTCTGGATACCCAACAAAACTGATCAGAGCCTGAACGCTCAACGTAATAACCGAAGTCAGGATACCAAACGAAACGGATCGGAGCCTGAATGCTCAACGTAATAACCGGAGTCTGGATACCCAACAAAATTGACCGGAGCCTGAATGCTCAATGTAATAACCGGAATCTGGATACTCAATGAAACTAACCGGAGCCTGAATGCTCAATGTAATAACCAGAGTCTGGATACACAACGAAACTGACTGGTGCCTGAACGATCAACGTAATAACCGGAGTCTGGATACACAACGAAACTGATCGGAGTCTGAACGCTCAATGTGATAACCGGAGTCTGGATACCCAACTAAACTGAACGGAGCCTGAATGCTCAATGTAATAATCGGAGTCTGGATACCCATCGAAACTGACCGGAGCCTGAGCCCTCAAGGTAATAACCGGAGTCTGGATACCCAACAAAATTGACAGGAGCCTGAACGCTCAACGTAAAAACCGGAGTCTGGATACCCAACGAAACTGACCGGAGCCTGAACGCTCAACGTAATAACCGGAGTCTGGATACACAACAAAACTGAGCGGAGCCTGAACGCTCAACGTAATAACCGGAGTCTGGATACCCAACGAAACTGAACGGAGCATGAACGCTCAACGTAATAAACGGAGTCTGGATACTCAACGAAACTGACCAGAGCCTGAACGCATAACGTAATAACTGGAGTCTGGATGCTCAACGAAACTGAACGGATCCTGAACGCTCAACGTAATAACCGGAGTATGGATACCCAACGAAACTGACCGGAGCCTGCTCGCTCAACGTAATAACCGGAGTCTGGATACCCAACAAAACTGACCAGAGCCTGAACGCTCAACGTAAAAACCGGAGTCTGGATACCCAACAAAACTGACCGGAGCCTGAACGCTCAACGTAATAACCGAAGTCTGGATACCAAACGAAACTGACCGGAGCCTGAACGCTCAACATAATAACCTGAGTCTGGATACCTTACGAAACTGACCGGAGCCTGAACGCCCAACGTAATAACCGGAGTCTGGATACCCAACAAAACTGACCGGAGCCTGAACGCTCAACGTAATAACCGGAGTCTGGATACCCAACGAAACTGACCGGAGCCTGAACGCTCAACGTAATAACGGGAGTCTGGATACACAACGAAATTGACCGGAGCCTGAACGCTCAACGTAATAACCGGAGTCTGGATACCCAACGAAACTGAACTGAGCCTGAACGCTCAACGTAATAACCGGAGTCTAGATACTCAACAAAACAGACCGGACCCTGAACGCACAACGTAATAACCGGAGTCTGGATGCTCAACGAAAATGACTAGAGCCTGAACGCTCAACGTAATAACCGGAGTCTGGATACCTAACGAAACTGA
Source organism: Lathyrus sativus (assembly GCA_963859935.3). Classification (NCBI taxonomy): domain Eukaryota; kingdom Viridiplantae; phylum Streptophyta; class Magnoliopsida; order Fabales; family Fabaceae; genus Lathyrus; species Lathyrus sativus. The sequence goes on along the minus strand of OZ012736.1, from coordinate 258,192,113 downwards.
CCGGAGCCTGAATGCTCAAGATAATAACCGAAGTCTGGATACCCAATGAAACTGACCGGAGCCTGAACGCTCAACGTAATAACCGGAGTCAGGATACCAAACGAAATTGACCGGAGCCTGAACGCTTAAAATAATAACCGGAGTCTAGATACTGAACGAAACTGACCGGAGCTTGAACGCCTAACGTAATAACCAGAGTCTAGATATGCAACGAAACTGACCGGACCCTGAACGCTCAACGTAATAACCGGAGTCTGGATACCCAACAAAACTGATCAGAGCCTGAACGCTCAACGTAATAACCGAAGTCAGGATACCAAACGAAACGGATCGGAGCCTGAATGCTCAACGTAATAACCGGAGTCTGGATACCCAACAAAATTGACCGGAGCCTGAATGCTCAATGTAATAACCGGAATCTGGATACTCAATGAAACTAACCGGAGCCTGAATGCTCAATGTAATAACCAGAGTCTGGATACACAACGAAACTGACTGGTGCCTGAACGATCAACGTAATAACCGGAGTCTGGATACACGACAAAACTGATCGGAGTCTGAACGCTCAACGTGATAACCGGAGTCTGGATACCCAACTAAACTGAACGGAGCCTGAATGCTCAATGTAATAATCGGAGTCTGGATACCCATCGAAACTGACCGGAGCCTGAACCCTCAAGGTAATAACCGGAGTCTGGATACCCAACAAAATTGACAGGAGCCTGAACGCTCAACGTAAAAACCGGAGTCTGGATACCCAACGAAACTGACCGGAGCCTGAACGCTCAACGTAATAACCGGAGTCTGGATACACAACAAAACTGAGCGGAGCCTGAACGCTCAACGTAATAACCGGAGTCTGGATACCCAACGAAACTGAACGGAGCATGAACCCTCAACGTAATAAACGGAGTCTGGATACTCAACGAAACTGACCAGAGCCTGAACGCACAACGTAATAACTGGAGTCTGGATGCTCAACGAAACTGAACGGATCCTGAACGCTCAACGTAATAACCGGAGTCTGGATACCCAACGAAACTGACCGGAGCCTGCTCGCTCAACGTAATAACCGGAGGCTGGATACCCAACAAAACTGACCAGAGCCTGAACGCTCAACGTAAAAACCGGAGTCTGGATACCCAACAAAACTGACCGGAGCCTGAACGCTCAACGTAATAACCGAAGTCTGGATACCAAACGAAACTGACCGGAGCCTGAACGCTCAACGTAATAACCTGAGTCTGGATACCTAACGAAACTGACCGGAGCCTGAACGCCCAACGTAATAACCGGAGTCTGGATACCCAACAAAACTGACCGGAGCCTGAACGCTCAACGTAATAACCGGAGTCTGGATACCCAACGAAATTGACCGGAGCCTGAACGCTCAACGTAATAACGGGAGTCTGGATACACAACGAAATTGACCGGAGCCTGAACGCTCAACGTAATAACCGGAGTCTGGATACCCAACAAAACTGAACTGAGCCTGAACGCTCAACGTAATAACCGGAGTCTAGATACTCAACAAAACAGACCGGACCCTGAACGCACAACGTAATAACCGGAGTCTGGATGCTCAACGAAAATGACTAGAGCCTGAACGCTCAACGTAATAACCGGAGTCTAGATACCTAACGAAACTGACCGGAGCCTGAATGCTCAAGATAATAACCGAAGTCTGGATACCCAATGAAACTGACCGGAGCCTGAACGCTCAACGTAATAACCGGAGTCAGGATACCAAACGAAATTGACCGGAGCCTGAACGCTTAAAATAATAACCGGAGTCTAGATACTGAACGAAACTGACCGGAGCTTGAACGCCTAACGTAATAACCAGAGTCTAGATATGCAACGAAACTGACCGGACCCTGAACGCTCAACGTAATAACCGGAGTCTGGATACCCAACAAAACTGATCAGAGCCTGAACGCTCAACGTAATAACCGAAGTCAGGATACCAAACGAAACGGATCGGAGCCTGAATGCTCAACGTAATAACCGGAGTCTGGATACCCAACAAAATTGACCGGAGCCTGAACGCTCAATGTAATAACCGGAATCTGGATACTCAATGAAACTAACCGGAGCCTGAATGCTCAATGTAATAACCAGAGTCTGGATACACAACGAAACTGACTGGTGCCTGAACGATCAACGTAATAACCGGAGTCTGGATACACAACGAAACTGATCGGAGTCTGAACGCTCAACGTGATAACCAGAGTCTGGATACCCAACTAAACTGAACGGAGCCTGAATGCTCAATGTAATAATCGGAGTCTGGATACCCATCGAAACTGACCGGAGCCTGAACCCTCAAGGTAATAACCGGAGTCTGGATACCCAACAAAATTGACAGGAGCCTGAATGCTCAACGTAAAAACCGGAGTCTGGATACCCAACGAAACTGACCGGAGCCTGAACGCTCAACGTAATAACCGGAGTCTGGATACACAACAAAACTGAGCGGAGCCTGAACGCTCAACGTAATAACCGGAGTCTGGATACCCAACGAAACTGAACGGAGCATGAACGCTCAACGTAATAAACGGAGTCTGGATACTCAACGAAACTGACCAGAGCCTGAACGCACAACGTAATAACTGGAGTCTGGATGCTCAACGAAACTGAACGGATCCTGAACGCTCAACGTAATAACCGGAGTCTGGATACCCAACGAAACTGACCGGAGCCTGCTCGCTCAACGTAATAACCGGAGTCTGGATACCCAATGAAACTGACCGGAGCCTGAACGCTCAACGTAATAACCGGAGTCTGGATACCCAACGAAACTGACCAGAGCCTTAACGTTCAACGTAATAACCGGAGTCTGGATACCCAACGAAACTGACCTGAGCCTGAACGCTCAACGAAATAACCGGAGTCTGGATACCCAACGAAACTGACCGGAGCCTGAACGTTCAACGTAATAACCGGAGTCTGGATACCCAACAAAATTGACTGGAGTCTGGATACCCAACGAAATTGACCGGAGCCTGACGGCTCAACGTAATAACCGGAATCTGGATACTCAACGAAACTGACCGGAGCCTGAACGCTCAACGTAATAACCGGAGTCTGGATACTCAATGAAACTGACTGGATCCTGAAAGATCAACGTAATAATCGGAGTCTGGATACACAACAAAATTGATCGGAGCCTGATCGCTCAACGTAATAACCGGAGTCTGGATACACAACGAAACTGACCGGAGCCTGAACGCTCAACGTAATAACCGGAGTCTGGATACCCAACGAAACTGACCGGAGCCTAAACGCTCAACGTAATAACCGGAGTCTGGATACCCAACGAAACTGACCGGAGCCTGCTCGCTCAATGTAATAACCGAAGTCTGGATACCTAACAAAACTGACCAGAGCCTGAACGCTCAACGTAAAAACCGGAGTCTGGATACCCAACAAAACTGACCGGAGCCTGAACGCTCAACGTAATAACCGAAGTCTGGATACCAAACGAAACTGACCGGAGCCTGAACGCTCAACGTAATAACCTGAGCGTGGATACCCAACGAAACTGACCGGAGCCTGAACGCTCAACGTAATAACCGGAGTCTGGATACCCAACAAATTTGACTGGAGCCTGAACACTCAATGTAAAAATCGGAGTCTGGATACCCAACGAAACTGACCGGAGCCTGAAGGCTCAACGTAATAACGGGAGTCTGGATACACAACAAAACTGACCGGAGCCTGAACGCTCAACGTAATAACCGGAGTCTGGATACCCAACGAAACTGAACGGAGCCTGAATGCTCAACGTAATAACTGGAGTCTGGATGCTCAACGAAAATGACCGGAGCTTGAACACTCAACGTAATAACCGGAGTCTGGATACCCAACGAAACTGACCGGAGCCTGAACGCTCAAGATAATAACCGAAGTCTGGATACCCAATGAAACTGACCGGAGCCTGAACGCTCAATGTAATAACTGGAGTCAGGATACCAAACGAAATTGACCGGAGCCTGAACGCTTAAAGTAATAACCTGAGTCTAGATACCGAACGAAACTGATCGGAGCCTGAACGCCTAACGTAATAACCAGAGTCTGGATATGCAACGAAACTGACCGGATCCTGAACGCTCAACGTAATAACCGGAGTCTGGATACCCAACAAAACTGACCGGAGCCTGAACGCTCAACGTAATAACCGGTATCTGGATACCAAACGAAACTGACCGGAGCTTGAACGCTCAACGTAATAACCGAAATCTGGATACTCAACGAAACTAACCGTAGCCTGAACGCTCAACGTAATAACCGGAGTCTGGATACTCAAAGAAACTGACTGGAGCCTGAACGATCAATGTAATAACCGGAGTCTGGATACACAACGAAACTGACCGGAGCCTGAATGCTTAACGTAATAACCAGAGTCTGGATACCCAACGAAACTGACCGGAGCCTGAACGTTCAATGTAATAACCGGAGTCTGGATACCCAACAAAACTGACCGGAGCCTGAACCCTCAACGTAATAACCGGAGTCTGGATACCCAACAAAGCTGACCGGAGCCTGAACGCTCAACATATAAACCGGAGTCTGGATACCCAACGAAATTGACCAGAGCCTGAATGCTCAACGTGATAACCGGAGTCTGGATACACAACGAAACTGACCGGAGCCTGAACGCTCAACGTAATAACCAGAGTCTGGATACCCAACGAAACTGACCGGAGCCTAAACGCTCAACGTAATAACCGGAGTCTGGATACCCAACGAAACTGACCGGAGCCTGCTCGCTCAACGTAATAACCGGAGTCTGGATACCCAACAAAACTGACCAGAGCCTGAACGCTCAACGTAAAAACCGGAGTCTGGATACCCAACAAAACTGACCGGAGCCTGAACGCTCAACGTAATAACCGAAGTCTGGATACCAAACGAAACTGACCGGAGCTTGAACGCTCAACGTAATAACCGGAGTCTGGATACCCAACAAAACTGACCGGAGCCTGAACGCTCAACGTAATAACGGGAGTCTGGATACCCAACGAAACTGACCGGAGCCTGAACGCTCAACGAAATAACCGGAGTCTGGATACCCAACGAAACTGAACGGAGCCTGAACGCTCAACCTAATAACCGGAGTCTAGATACTCAACAAAACAGACCGGACCCTGAACGCACAACGTAATAACTGGAGCCTGAACGCTCAACGTAATAACCGGAGTCTTGATACCTAACGAAACTGACCGGAGCCTGAATGCTCAAGATAATAACCGAAGTCTGGATACCCAATGAAACTGACGGAGCCTGAACGCTCAACGTAATAACCGGAGTCAGGATACCAAACGAAATTGACCAGAGCCTGAACGCTTAAAATAATAACCGGAGTCTAGATACTGAACGAAACTGACCAGAGCTTGAATGCCTAACGTTATAACCAGAGTCTGGATATGCAACGAAACTGACCGGACCCTGAACGCTCAACGTAATAACCGGAGTCTGGATACCCAACAAAACTGACCAGAGCCTGAACGCTCAACGTAATAACCGAAGTCTGGATACCCAATGAAACTGGCCGGAGCCTGAACGCTCAACGTAATAACCGGAGTCAGGATACCAAACGAAATTGACTGGAGCCTGAACGCTTAAAATAATAACCGGAGTCTAGATACTGAACGAAACTGACCGGAGCTTGAACGCCTAACGTAATAACCAGAGTCTGGATATGCAACGAAACTAACCGGACCCTGAACGCTCAACGTAATAACCGGAGTTTGGATACCCAACAAAACTGACCGGAGCCTGAACGCTCAACATAATAACCGGAGTCTAGATACTGAACGAAACTGACCAGAGCTTGAACCCCTAACATAATAACCAGAGTCTGGATATGCAACAAAACTGACCGGACCCTGAACGCTCAACGTAATAACCGAAGTCTGGATACCAAACGAAACTGACCGGAGCCTGAACGCTCAACGTAATAACCTGAGTCTGGATACCCAACGAAACTGACCGGAGCCTGAACGCCCAACGTAATAACCGGAGTCTGGATACCCAACAAAACTGACCGGAGCCTGAATGCTCAATTTAAAAACCGGAGTCTGGATACTCAACGAAACTGATCAGAGCCTGAACGCTCAACGTAATAACCGAAGTCTGGATACCAAACGAAACGGATCGGAGCCTGAATGCTCAACGTAATAACCGGAGTCTGGATACCCAACAAAATTGACCGGAGCCTGAACGCTCAATGTAATAACCGGAATCTGGATACTCAATGAAACTAACCGGAGCCTGAATGCTCAATGTAATAACCAGAGTCTGGATACACAACGAAACTGACTGGTGCCTGAACGATCAACGTAATAACCGGAGTCTGGATACACAACGAAACTGACCGGAGTCTGAACGCTCAACGTGATAACCGGAGTCTGGATACCCAACTAAACTGACCGGAGCCTGAATGCTCAATGTAATAATCGGAGTCTGGATACCCATCGAAACTGACCGGAGCCTGAACCCTCAAGGTAATAACCGGAGTCTGGATACCCAACAAAATTGACAGGAGCCTGAACGCTCAACGTAAAAACCGGAGTCTGGATACCCAACGAAACTGACCGGAGCCTGAACGCTCAACGTAATAACCGGAGTCTGGATACACAACAAAACTGAGCGGAGCCTGAACGCTTAACGTAATAACCGGAGTCTGGATACCCAACGAAACTGAACGGAGCATGAACGCTCAACGTAATAACCGGAGTCTGGATACTCAATGAAACTGACTGGAGCCTGAACGATCAACGTAATAATCGTAGTCTGGATACACAACAAAATTGATCGGAGCCTGATCGCTCAACGTAATAACCGGAGTCTGGATACACAACGAAACTGACCGGAGCCTGAACGCTCAACGTAATAACCGGAGTCTGGATACCCAACGAAACTGACCGGAGCCTAAACGCTCAACGTAATAACCGGAGTCTGGATATTCAACGAAACTGACCGGAGCCTGCTCGCTCAATGTAATAACCGGAGTCTGGATACCCAACAAAACTGACCAGAGCCTGAACGCTCAACGTAAAAACCGGAGTCTGGATACCCAACAAAACTGACCGGAGCCTGAACGCTCAACGTAATAACCAAAGTCTGGATACCAAACGAAACTGACCGGAGCCTGAACGCTCAACGTAATTACCTGAGGGTGGATACCCAACGAAACTGACCGGAGCCTGAACGCTCAACGTAATAACCGGAGTCTGGATACCCAACAAATTTGACTGGAGCCTGAACACTCAATTTAAAAATCGGAGTCTGGATACCCAACGAAACTGACCGGAGCCTGAAGGCTCAACGTAATAACGGGAGTCTGGATACACAACAAAACTGACCGGAGCCTGAACGCTCAACGTAATAACCGCAGTCTGGATACCCAACGAAACTGAACGGAGCCTGAATGCTCAACGTAATATTTGGAGTCTGGATGCTCAACGAAAATGACCGGAGCTTGAACACTCAACGTAATAACCGGAGTCTGGATACCCAACGAAACTGACCGGAGCCTGAACGCTCAAGATAATAACCGAAGTCTGGATACCCAATGAAACTGACCGGAGCCTGAACGCTCAACGTAATAACTGGAGTCAGGATACCAAACGAAATTGACCGGAGCCTGAACGCTTAAAGTAATAACCTGAGTCTAGATACCGAACGAAACTGACCGGAGCCTGAACGCCTAACGTAATAACCAGAGTCTGGATATGCAACGAAACTGACCGGATCCTGAACGCTCAACGTAATAACCGGAGTCTGGATACCCAACAAAACTGACCGGAGCCTGAACGCTCAACGTAATAACCGGTATCTGGATACCAAACGAAACTGACCGGAGCCTGAACGCTTAACGTAATAACCGAAATCTGGATACTCAACGAAACTAACCGTAGCCTGAACGCTCAACGTAATAACCGGAGTCTGGATACTCAAAGAAACTGACTGGAGCCTGAACGATCAATGTAATAACCGGAGTCTGGATACACAACGAAACTGACCGGAGCCTGAATGCTCAACGTAATAACCAGAGTCTGGATACCCAACGAAACTGACCGGAGCCTGAACGTTCAATGTAATAACCGGAGTCTGGATATCCAACAAAACTGACCGGAGCCTGAACCCTCAACGTAATAACCGGAGTCTGGATACCCAACAAAGCTGACCGGAGCCTGAACGCTCAACATATAAACCGGAGTCTGGATACCCAACGAAACTGACCAGAGCCTGAATGCTCAACGTGATAACCGGAGTCTGGATACACAACGAAACTGACCGGAGCCTGAACGCTCAACGTAATAACCAGAGTATGGATACCCAACAAAACTGACCGGAGCCTAAACGCTCAACGTAATAACCGGAGTCTGGATACCCAACGAAACTGACCGGAGCCTGCTTGCTCAACGTAATAACCGGAGTCTGGATACCCAACAAAACTGACCAGAGCCTGAACGCTCAACGTAAAAACCGGAGTATGGATACCCAACAAAACTGACCGGAGCCTGAACGCTCAACGTAATAACCGAAGTCTGGATACCAAACGAAACTGACCGGAGCTTGAACGCTCAACGTAATAACCGGAGTCTGGATACCCAACAAAACTGACCGGAGCCTGAACGCTCAATGTAAAAATCGGAGTCTGGATACCCAACGAAACTGACCGGAGCCTGAACGCTCAACGTTATAACGGGAGTCTGGATACACAACGAAACTGACCGGAGCCTGAACGCTCAACGTAATAACCGGAGTCTGGATACCCAACGAAACTGAACGGAGCCTGAACGTTCATTGTAATAACCGGAGTCTAGATACTCAACAAAACAGACCGGACCCTGAACGCACAACGCAATAACTGGAGTCTCGATGCTCAACGAAAATGACCGGAGCCTGAACGCTCAACGTAATAACCGGAGTCTGGATACCTAACGAAACTGACCGGAGCCAGAATGCTCAAGATAATAACCGAAGTCTGGATACACAATGAAACTGACCGGAGCCTGAACGCTCAACGTAATAAACGGAGTCAGGATACCAAACGAAATTGACCGGAGCCTGAACGCTTAAAATAATAACCGGAGTCTAGATACTTAACGAAACTGACCGGAGCTTGAACGCCTAACGTAATAACCGGAGTCTGGATATGCAACGAAACTGACCGGAGCCTGAACGCTCAACGTAGTAACCGGAGTCTGGATACTCAACGAAACTGACTAGAGCTTGAACGATCAACATAGTAACCGGTGTCTGGATACACAACAAAATTGACCGGAGCCTGATCGCTCAACGTAATAACCGGAGTCTGGATACACAACGAAACTCACCGGAGCCTGAACGCTCAACGTAATAACCGGAGTCTGGATACCCAACGAAACTGACCGGAGCCTAAACGCTCAACGTAATAACCGGAGTCTGGATACCCAACGAAACTGACCGGAGCATGCTCGCTCAATGTAATAATCGGAGTCTGGATACCCAACAAAACTGACCAGAGCCTGAACGCTCAACGTAAAAACCGGAGTCTGGATACCCAACAAAACTGACCGGAGCCTGAACGCTCAACGTAATAACCGAAGTCTGGATACCAAACGAAACTGACCGGAGCCTGAACGCTCAACGTAATAACCTGAGTCTGGATACCCAACGAAACTGTCCGGAGCCTGAACGCCCAACGTAATAACCGGAGTCTGGATACCCAACAAAACTGACCGGAGCCTAAACGCTCAATGTAAAAACCGGAGTCTGGATACCCAACGAAACTGACCGGAGCCTGAACGCTCAACGAAATAACTGGAGTCTGGATACCCAACGAAACTGAACGGAGCCTGAACGCTCAACGTAATAACCGGAGTCTAGATACTCAACAAAACAGACCGGACCCTGAACGCACAACGTAATAACTGGAGCCTGAACGCTCAACGTAATAACCGGAGTCTGGATACCTAACGAAACTGACCGGAGCCTGAATGCTCAAGATAATAACCGAAGTCTGGATACCCAATGAAACTGACGGAGCCTGAACGCTCAACGTAATAACCGGAGTCAGGATACCAAACGAAATTGACCGGAGCCTGAACGCTTAAAATAATAACCGGAGTCTAGATACTGAACGAAACTGACCGGAGCTTGAATGCCTAACGTTATAACCAGAGTCTGGATATGCAACGAAACTGACCGGACCCTGAACGCTCAACGTAATAACCGGAGTCTGGATACCCAACAAAACTGACCAGAGCCTGAACGCTCAACGTAATAACCGAAGTCTGGATACCCAATGAAACTGACCGGAGCCTGAATGCTCAACGTAATAACCGGAGTCAGGATACCAAACGAAATTGACCGGAGCCTGAACGCTTAAAATAATAACCGGAGTCTAGATACTTAACGAAACTGACCGGAGCTTGAACGCCTAACGTAATAACCGGAGTCTGGATATGCAACGAAACTGACCGGAGCCTGAACGCTCAACGTAGTAACCGGAGTCTGGATACTCAACGAAACTGACTAGAGCTTGAACGATCAACATAGTAACCGGTGTCTGGATACACAAAAAAATTGACCGGAGCCTGATCGCTCAACGTAATAACCGGAGTCTGGATACACAACGAAACTCACCGGAGCCTGAACGCTCAACGTAATAACCGGAGTCTGGATACCCAACGAAACTGACCGGAGCCTAAACGCTCAACGTAATAACCGGAGTCTGGATACCCAACGAAACTGACCGGAGCATGCTCGCTCAATGTAATAATCGGAGTCTGGATACCCAACAAAACTGACCAGAGCCTGAACGCTCAACGTAAAAACCGGAGTCTGGATACCCAACAAAACTGACCGGAGCCTGAACGCTCAACGTAATAACCGAAGTCTGGATACCAAACGAAACTGACCGGAGCCTGAACGCTCAACGTAATAACCTGAGTCTGGATACCCAACGAAACTGTCCGGAGCCTGAACGCCCAACGTAATAACCGGAGTCTGGATACCCAACAAAACTGACCGGAGCCTAAACGCTCAATGTAAAAACCGGAGTCTGGATACCCAACGAAACTGACCGGAGCCTGAACGCTCAACGAAATAACTGGAGTCTGGATACCCAACGAAACTGAACGGAGCCTGAACGCTCAACGTAATAACCGGAGTCTAGATACTCAACAAAACAGACCGGACCCTGAACGCACAACGTAATAACTGGAGCCTGAACGCTCAACGTAATAACCGGAGTCTGGATACCTAACGAAACTGACCGGAGCCTGAATGCTCAAGATAATAACCGAAGTCTGGATACCCAATGAAACTGACGGAGCCTGAACGCTCAACGTAATAACCGGAGTCAGGATACCAAACGAAATTGACCGGAGCCTGAACGCTTAAAATAATAACCGGAGTCTAGATACTGAACGAAACTGACCGGAGCTTGAATGCCTAACGTTATAACCAGAGTCTGGATATGCAACGAAACTGACCGGACCCTGAACGCTCAACGTAATAACCGGAGTCTGGATACCCAACAAAACTGACCAGAGCCTGAACGCTCAACGTAATAACCGAAGTCTGGATACCCAATGAAACTGACCGGAGCCTGAATGCTCAACGTAATAACCGGAGTCAGGATACCAAACGAAATTGAACGGAGCCTGAACGCTTAAAATAATAACCGGAGTCTAGATACTGAACGAAACTGACCGGAGCTTGAACGCCTAACGTAATAACCAGAGTCTGGATATGCAACGAAACTAACCGGACCCTGAACGCTCAACGTAATAACCGGAGTTTGGATACCCAACAAAACTGACCGGAGCCTGAACGCTCAACATAATAACCGGAGTCTAGATACTGAACGAAACTGACCGGAGCTTGAACGCCTAACGTAATAACCAGAGTCTGGATATGCAACGAAACTGACCGGACCCTGAACGCTCAACGTAATAACCGGAGTCTGGATACCAAACGAAACTGACCGGAGCCTGAACGCTCAACGTAATAACCTGAGTCTGGATACCCAATGAAACTGACCGGAGCCTGAACGCTCAACGTAATAACCGGAGTCAGGATACCAAACGAAATTGACCGGAGCCTGAACGCTTAAAATAATAACCGGAGTCTAGATACTGAACGAAACTGACCGGAGCTTGAACGCCTAACGTAATAACCAGAGTCTGGATATGCAACGAAACTGACCGGACCCTGAACGCTCAACGTAATAACCGGAGTCTGGATACCCAACAAAATTGACCGGAGCCTGAACGCTCAACGTAATAACCGAAGTCTGGATACCAAACGAAACTGACCGGAGCCTGAACGCTCAACGTAATAACCTGAGTCTGGATACCCAACGAAACTGACCGGAGCCTGAACGCCCAACGTATTAACCGGAGTCTGGATACCCAACAAAACTGACCGGAGCCTGAATGCTCAATTTAAAATCCGGAGTCTGGATACCCAACATACTGACTGGAGCCTGAACGCTCAACGTAATAACCGGAGTCTGGATACCTAACGAAACTGAACGGAGCCTGAACACTCAACGTAATAACCGGAGTCTAGATACTCAACAAAACAGACTGGACCCTGAACGCACAACGTAATAACTGGAGTCTGGATGCTCAACGAAAATGACCGGAGCCTGAACGCTCAACGTAATAACCGGAGTCTGGGTACCTAACGAAACTGACCAGAGCCTGAATGCTCAAGATAATAACCGAAGTCTGGATACCCAATGAAACTGACCGGAGCCTGAACGCTCAACGTAATAACCGGAGTCAGGATACCAAACGAAATTGACCGGAGCCTGAACGCTTAAAATAATAACTGGAGTCTGGATGCTCAACAAAAATAACCGGAGCCTGAACGCTAACGTAATAACCGGAGTCTGGATATCCAACGAAACTGACCGGAGCCTGAACGTTGAACGTAATAACCGGAGTTTGGATACCCAACAAATTTGACCGGAGCCTGAACGCTCAACGTAATAACCGTAGTCTGGATACCCAATGAAACTGACCGGAGCCTGAATGCCCAACGTAATAACCGGAGTCTGGATACCCAACAAAACTGACCGGAGCCTGAACGCTCAATGTAAAAACCGGAGTCTGGATACCAAACGAAACTGACCGGAGCCTGAACGCTCAACGTAATAACCGGAGTCTGGATACACAACGAAACTGACCGGAGCCTGAACGCTCAACGTAATAACCAGAGTCTGGATACCCAACGAAATTGACCGGAGCCTAAACGCTCAACGTAATAACCGGAGTTTGGATACCCAACGAAACTGACCGGAGCCTGCTCGCTCAACGTAATAATCGGAGTCTGGATACCCAACAAAACTGACCAGAGCCTGAACGCTCAACGTAAAAACCGGAGTCTGGATACCCAACAAAACTGACCGGAGCCTGAACGCTCAACGTAATAACCGAAGTCTGAATACCAAACGAAACTGACCGGAGCCTGAACGCTCAACGTAATAACCTGAGTCTGGATACCCAACGAAACTGTCCGGAGCCTGAACGCCCAACGTAATAACCGGAGTCTGGATACCCAACAAAACTGACCGGAGCCTGAACGCTCAATGTAAAAACCGGAGTCTGGATACCCAACGAAACTGACCGGAGCCTGAACGCTCAACGAAATAACCGGAGACTGGATACCCAACGAAACTGAACGGAGCCTGAACGCTCAACATAATAACTGGAGTCTAGATACTCAACAAAACAGACCGGACCCTGAACGCACAACGTAATAACTGGAGCCTGAACGCTCAACATAATAACCGGAGTCTGGATACCTAACGAAACTGACCGGAGCCTGAATGCTCAAGATAATAACCGAAGTCTGGATACCCAATGAAACTGACCGGAGCCTGAACGCTCAATGTAATAACCGGAGTCAGGATACCAAACGAAATTAACCGGAGCCTGAACGCTTAAAATAATAACCGGAGTCTAGATACTGAACGAAACTGACCGGAGCTTGAATGCCTAACGTTATAACCAGAGTCTCGATATGCAATGAAACTGACCGGACCCTGAACGCTCAACGTAATAACCGGAGTCTGGATACCCAACAAAACTGACCAGAGCCTGAACGCTCAACGTAATAACCGAAGTCTGGATACCCAATGAAACTGACCGGAGCCTGAACGCTCAACGTAATAACCGGAGTCAGGATACCAAACGAAATTGACCGGAGCCTGAATGCTTAAAATAATAACCGGAGTCTAGATACTGAACGAAACTGACCGGAGCTTGAACGCCTAACGTAATAACCAGAGTCTGGATATGCAACGAAATTACCGGACCCTGAACGCTCAACGTAATAACCGGAGTTTGGATACCCAACAAAACTGACCGGAGCCTGAACGCTCAACATAATAACCTGAGTCTAGATACTGAACGAAACTGACCGGAGCTTGAACGCCTAACGTAATAACCAGAGTCTGGATATGCAACGAAACTGACCGGACCCTGAACGCTCAACGTAATAACCGGAGTCTGGATACCAAACGAAACTGACCGGAGCCTGAACGCTCAACGTAATAACCTGAGTCTGGATACCCAATGAAACTGACCGGAGCCTGAACGCTCAACGTAATAACCGGAGTCAGGATACCAAACGAAATTGACCGGAGCCTGAACGCTTAAAATAATAACCGGAGTCTAGATACTGAACGAAACTGACCGGAGCTTGAACGCCTAACGTAATAACCAGAGTCTGGATATGCAACGAAACTGACCGGACCCTGAACGCTCAACGTAATAACCGGAGTCTGGATACCCAACAAAATTGACCGGAGCCTGAACGCTCAACGTAATAACCGAAGTCTGGATACCAAACGAAACTGACCGGAGCCTGAACGCTCAACGTAATAACCTGAGTCTGGATACCCAACGAAACTGACCGGAGCCTGAACGCCCAACGTATTAACCGGAGTCTGGATACCCAACAAAACTGACCGGAGCCTGAATGCTCAATTTAAAATCCGGAGTCTGGATACCCAACATACTGACTGGAGCCTGAACGCTCAACGTAATAACCGGAGTCTGGATACCTAACGAAACTGAACGGAGCCTGAACACTCAACGTAATAACCGGAGTCTAGATACTCAACAAAACAGACCGGACCCTGAACGCACAACGTAATAACTGGAGTCTGGATGCTCAACGAAAATGACCGGAGCCTGAACGCTCAACGTAATAACCGGAGTCTGGGTACCTAACGAAACTGACCAGAGCCTGAATGCTCAAGATAATAACCGAAGTCTGGATACCCAATGAAACTGACCGGAGCCTGAACGCTCAACGTAATAACCGGAGTCAGGATACCAAACGAAATTGACCGGAGCCTGAACGCTTAAAATAATAACTGGAGTCTGGATGCTCAACAAAAATAACCGGAGCCTGAACGCTAACGTAATAACCGGAGTCTGGATATCCAACGAAACTGACCGGAGCCTGAACGTTGAACGTAATAACCGGAGTTTGGATACCCAACAAATTTGACCGGAGCCTGAACGCTCAACGTAATAACCGTAGTCTGGATACCCAATGAAACTGACCGGAGCCTGAATGCCCAACGTAATAACCGGAGTCTGGATACCCAACAAAACTGACCGGAGCCTGAACGCTCAATGTAAAAACCGGAGTCTGGATACCAAACGAAACTGACCGGAGCCTGAACGCTCAACGTAATAACCGGAGTCTGGATACACAACGAAACTGACCGGAGCCTGAACGCTCAACGTAATAACCAGAGTCTGGATACCCAACGAAATTGACCGGAGCCTAAAGGCTCAACGTAATAACCGGAGTTTGGATACCCAACGAAACTGACCGGAGCCTGCTCGCTCAACGTAATAATCGGAGTCTGGATACCCAACAAAACTGACCAGAGCCTGAACGCTCAACGTAAAAACCGGAGTCTGGATACCCAACAAAACTGACCGGAGCCTGAACGCTCAACGTAATAACCGAAGTCTGGATACCAAACGAAACTGACCGGAGCCTGAACGCTCAACGTAATAACCTGAGTCTGGATACCCAACGAAACTGTCCGGAGCCTGAACGCCCAACGTAATAACCGGAGTCTGGATACCCAACAAAACTGACCGGAGCCTGAACGCTCAATGTAAAAACCGGAGTCTGGATACCCAACGAAACTGACCGGAGCCTGAACGCTCAACGAAATAACCGGAGACTGGATACCCAACGAAACTGAACGGAGCCTGAACGCTCAACATAATAACCGGAGTCTAGATACTCAACAAAACAGACCGGACCCTGAACGCACAACGTAATAACTGGAGCCTGAACGCTCAACATAATAACCGGAGTCTGGATACCTAACGAAACTGACCGGAGCCTGAATGCTCAAGATAATAACCGAAGTCTGGATACCCAATGAAACTGACCGGAGCCTGAACGCTCAATGTAATAACCGGAGTCAGGATACCAAACGAAATTAACCGGAGCCTGAACGCTTAAAATAATAACCGGAGTCTAGATACTGAACGAAACTGACCGGAGCTTGAATGCCTAACGTTATAACCAGAGTCTCGATATGCAATGAAACTGACCGGACCCTGAACGCTCAACGTAATAACCGGAGTCTGGATACCCAACAAAACTGACCAGAGCCTGAACGCTCAACGTAATAACCGAAGTCTGGATACCCAATGAAACTGACCGGAGCCTGAACGCTCAACGTAATAACCGGAGTCAGGATACCAAACGAAATTGACCGGAGCCTGAATGCTTAAAATAATAACCGGAGTCTAGATACTGAACGAAACTGACCGGAGCTTGAACGCCTAACGTAATAACCAGAGTCTGGATATGCAACGAAATTACCGGACCCTGAACGCTCAACGTAATAACCGGAGTTTAGATACCCAACAAAACTGACCGGAGCCTGAACGCTCAACATAATAACCTGAGTCTAGATACTGAACGAAACTGACCGGAGCTTGAACGCCTAACGTAATAACCAGAGTCTGGATATGCAACGAAACTGACCGGACCCTGAACGCTCAACGTAATAACCGGAGTCTGGATACCAAACGAAACTGACCGGAGCCTGAACGCTCAACGTAATAACCTGAGTCTGGATACCCAATGAAACTGACCGGAGCCTGAACGCTCAACGTAATAACCGGAGTCAGGATACCAAACGAAATTGACCGGAGCCTGAACGCTTAAAATAATAACCGGAGTCTAGATACTGAACGAAACTGACCGGAGCTTGAACGCCTAACGTAATAACCAGAGTCTGGATATGCAACGAAACTGACCGGACCCTGAACGCTCAACGTAATAACCGGAGTCTGGATACCCAACAAAATTGACCGGAGCCTGAACGCTCAACGTAATAACCGAAGTCAGGATACCAAACGAAACTGACCGGAGCCTGAACGCTCAACGTAATAACCTGAGTCTGGATACCCAACGAAACTGACCGGAGCCTAAACGCCCAACGTAATAACCGGAGTCTGGATACCCAACAAAACTGACCGGAGCCTGAACGCTCAATTTAAAAACCGGAGTCTGGATACCCAACGAAACTGACCGGAGCCTGAACACTCAACGTAATAACCGGAGTCTGGATACCTAACGAAACTGAACGGAGCCTGAACGCTCAACGTAATAACCGGAGTCTAGATACTC